>VYZT01020451.1:0-26153 GCA_013400735.1 Pomatostomus ruficeps
GGTTTTGGAGTTTTGTGTTGTGGTGGTGTTTGTCTGTTGTATTTCTTTCAATGAAAGGGGGGAAGGTATGCCATCAAGTTTTCCTGATGTTTTCTTGACCACAGCATTTAATATCTTTGGTGTCCATTTGCAGGTATGAGTAATCTACCAGATTTTTCTGCTTTCCTGAAGAAATCAATTTTTACAGGGCTCTCTGGAAAGTCACACCAATAAAGAAAGAGTTATAATGGTAAAAACAAAATAAAACAAACATGAGCCAGAAGAAATAATAATGTAAGGGGCACAAACAGCCTGAGTGCCAGCTTCTAGGGATGGCCACTGCTGCTGGACTGGTAGATGCCAGTGGGGTAAATGTGTCACTAAAAATATTTTTTCTTACAATGCCAGCCATATCAACATTAGGGGTTTCTTAAAATAGAAATAGAATTTAAGGCACTTTTTAAAAGTTTTGCAGTTTCTGTAAATATGTCTGATTTTTAGCTAAATCCTTCCTTGTGAAACTTACAAGGTTTTGTTCAATATTTTTAAAAATTGCAGCATGTCTCATGATTAGTTTTACACTAAATCTTAACCTGTATTTTTTCTACAAGAAAAAATATTATTTTTATTCATTCTTTTGGGAATATGACCTGTTTCAGGACATGATACTTCATAGAAATAGAGAAAACTTAGCTTCCTAACCTATTTAGAACATTTTATCCTAGCTGAAAGAATTTTGATTACATTTTATGATAGCTAAATCAATATCAAAGATTTTTTTCTATTGAGTGAAAAGTGATGAGAAAAGCACAGCTTGAAAACTTTCCAATTGCTTATATGGGATGAATCTTACTAATTTTGTACCTAATTCCAGCTTGTGTGTTCAAAAAAATTAAGTAAACAAATACTATTGTTTTTTCAAATGATTATAAATAACAAAAAAAGGGGAAAAACACTGGAATATGTGCATATATGGAGTCTACCTGGAGGATGTCAGCTAAGAGAAAGCTCTTCGAATAATTTCTTTTCCTTTCTATCTCTCATAGTTTCTGAAAACAGAAGTGTTTGTTTGTAAGTCTGAAGAGCCACATACAATTATTTCATGAAAAACATTGAATCAATGAACCCAAAATAATTTCAGCTGCAGATGCTTAATGAATTTGCCCTTGGCTGTTCTGTTACTTGCCCCAAATATACAATTTTCATTCAAAGTCCCTGTATAACATATGGTAAAATTCAGAGACAGTCTAGTCTAGAATTATTTTTGTTTTAATTTATTTCTAGGTTTGTTTGCAGATCATCGCAGGGCAACAGAAGCTATCCCAAGCACTGCAGAGATATAATATGGTTTGGGGCACTAAAAAATCAGTGTGTATCAATTCTGACTTGCAACCTGATAAAACAGCCTGTGAGCAGCAGGTGGTGGGTAGCTATTTCATGCCCTGGGAGGCAGGAAAAACAATGGAACTTAGTATTTGAAGGATGGCTGTTCACATAGTTTCGTTTCACTGGATGTAACCTGACAGCAAATGGTAGAAAAAGTAGAATGTCAGGAAACAACAGTTTAATAAAATGTTTTATATCAGCTATTTACAAGGTCACCTTAAGTTTCAATACTATCTACTGAGATTTCCTGCTCTGTCAAGATATCATTAAAACTTTCTGTAACTTCTGAAGTATTTGGCCAATATTCTCTTTCCAAGTAGTGTTTATATTGGAGATTATTGTTTCTAATAAAGCCACCTGGATAAACCTCGGGTATCATTTTATTAACTTATGCAATATTTAACTGGTAATCAATCTTTGTTGAGATAAGAGGGTTGATCAAACTTAGTAGGGTAACATATTCAGTTGGGAAGAGATAAAACTAATTTCATTTGTAAACTAAAGAGAATATTTCTTCTATTAGCATCGGTTCTGGTTTTGTTACTTTCCCAAATTTCCTCAAATTACTTGTGGAAAGGCCACCTCAAGTTCTTCGCAACAGATTACATCAGATTGCTGCACCCTGTGCATTGTCCATTATGCTATATGTTGAAACAAAGTGCTATTTGGGTGAAGCAATTATTGTCATCTGAAAAAATGCATCCTTTTAAAGTAAATCCCTATTAGAGATTTGTGACTATAAATTGACATTCTTAGTCTTCTGATAAACGTGAATACAATTTGCATTGCTTTGAAGACTTCTGCTGGATGAATGTTTTGTTATGCATACTAGAATATGTTTAAGATTGATGTAAATTTAGGAATTTAGGACAGCATGACTGACTTAGGACAGAAGTTAATAGAGATCCCAGTGTTACAGTTCTTACTGCTGAGATAGGAGGAAGGTAGAGACCAAGACAGTACTAAAAGTTAATTTTTACCAAGAAAATTCTGATAATGAGGCTCATTGGCCATGCTTGGGGTTGGTTTGGACTGAGGACTTGTTCTTTAGGAGGATCTGACAGGTTATAGCTGAAAAGGAAACCACTGTGGTGTGTCAAGAGTGTCGTAAGGGATAGAAGAAGCAGCAGGATGGGAATAGATCTAAATCTGACAGGAACTGATGAGATTACAATTAAGTTTTAGATTCCAGCCTCTGGGGACCAATATGTGAGTATTATTTTTTTATGTGTGGGAGAGATACAGGAGTTTGGCTTTGCCCAATCATCCACGTGTTAGGTGGCAGAGTTCACATGTCTAGGATTAGTGTATTGTACGGATTTGGAGCCAGCCTGGGCAGATAACATTTTTTATTTATTGTTCAGTGAATCAGAAGTAGCAGAACTTAATTTATGGACTTGGTTAGCAGGATTTACTCACCAGCACTAGTTTCTCAGTGGTGTTAGCTTGCCTGGCAAAGAGTTGATGGGTTGGGGTAGTTAGATTTGGTTTTGAGCAACCTGGTCTACTGGAAGGTGTCTCTGTCCATGACAGGGAGACAGAAATTGGGTGATCTTTCAAGCCCCTTTCAACTCAAACTATTTTATGATTCCATTGTTCTATGAAATATAAAATAACCAAGCTTATGAACCAGTTTATATATCAGATCACTGATTTTCCTCACTAATTGTGGATTTCATACTCTTTTGCATCTCTTTCACCCCCTGCTGCCTTCCTGTGAGGTTTAGATCCGAAGCATCCATGGCCTGAAAGGGTTGGAATGAGGGATGTGATCAGATTTTGGAAAGAGTTGTGTTTACTCAAGTTCTGTCAGGAGTCATTTGATTAAGTCTTGAACTAGCAGGAGTCACATGGGTCATGCATAGGTTTGGATTGGGATCCACGTAAGCATGACTTCTAACTAGTTGCTCACATCAGCAAAGGCTCTGTATGTTATCCACAGTCTTCCAGTCAGTTTTTCCCCCTGTCCTATTTGCCTACACACAACCTCACACAATGTTATATTATGGAGGTATCAGCCCTTTCTCTTATCTTTCAGTGTAACATCAAAAGGAGTGTAACTTCAAAAGAGGAAAGTAAGATTTAAGGTCATTTTCTGCTCCATTGTGTGAAGGTAGTGTTAAAGAGGGTGTCAGAGAGGGGGACTCCTCTGACTGAAATACCTGCTTTTGAACAGTTTCTGTTGATGAATAGCTCAATGTTTATGGGCAGAAATTCACATTCTAAAAGGAATACCAGTATTTGGAAAATCAAAAGTCTTTGTACATGCCAACAGACTGACAAAAAGAGATTGGGCTGGAGATATATGCAAACAATTCAAAGAAAAATCAGTAGTGTAGGAATATGTAATCACACATAATATCTGATTGGCACAGATGTATTTCAATAGACAATGCCACAGACTGGTCCAGACAAAGCATTTCCTCTGATACATTAATATAGCTTTTCTGAACTACTCAACAGACCCTCTGCAAAACAACAGAATTTCTTTTAAAATCTACAGAACCAACTGTAATTTGATGTCTTAATGAGTCATTGTAGGAAATAAACCAATACTCCTTTTCTTGTATTTTTCCTGTTTCAAAAACATTAAGCAATTATAAAGAAAGACAGTGTCATTTTTCCATGTAATTGAACATTTACTGTTGATAATAGAGAGAGGACACTATTACATGTAAATTAATATGGACACACAGTCTTTATTACTTCTCACCAAGTTTGCTAACACAGATGGTTTTTGGTTGCTTACAGAGGACCTTTTCTTCTTACATCATTTTTGTCAGTGTTGTAACTCAGTTCTTCCTACTGCTCCAGCTTAAATTTTTGGGTTGTTGGGGTTTTTTGTTAGCTTGGTTTGGTTTGGTTTTGATTTTGGTTTCGGTTTTGGTTTCTGGTTTTTTTGGTGACCTTTCTATTCCCTTTAGTTTTTATTAGAACTTTGAATACTCCTCCAGAATCATCGAGATTGTTTACAGTTCTGGGTCAATAACGTGTTTAAAAGCGCTAAAAATCAGATCAAGTGTATATGCTTATTCAGTTCAAAGTAGCTGTGTACAAAAACTAGTAAAGTTTATTTTTCCTAAAAATTTAATAGTTTTCTGAAGCTAACTAGATGCCCTCTAAAATAAATAAAGAGAGAGAGAGACGCTGCCAAAAGGTGATTCATCCAAACAGCCTTAAACAACTAACTTAGGGTAGAATGAATTGCCTGCTGGAGGTGTCTATCTCTGTCCATTTACTTCAGAGAAAGCATAGATACTAATTTAATCTCTCAAAGTCACTTCTCTACAAGCTTGACTGAAGTTCAATAAAATGAACCTTTCCCTCAGTTCTATTACAAGAATTGCACAGCAAACTAATTAAATATGTAACAGCTTTGCAATGCACACTTTTAGCTCTGGATTAGGGCTAAACAAACTCCTACACCTGAATAGCCTAGGCATTTGAAAAACTCCATGGAAGATTTAAAGCTTTGTAGTACAGTTTGGTGTCTTTGAGCAGATAGTAAAAACTCTTCTTTCTCTACTGGAAGTTCTCTCATGATTCTCCTATTTCTTTACTTTCACTGTGCAGTCATCTCAGCTTCTACCAGCAAAACTAATTCAGAAACCAGGTCTTTATTTGACCAGTCTTTTTTGAGACATTCAAATTATTTCCTTTGATTAGAAGTTTTTATACTGGATCTCAGCAGGATACTTGTTCAGAAATCCAGAGGGGTTTTTTTCTGAAAATTAATGTGCTTTTTTTCAAACACCTACCTTTGTCAAGATAAAAATATCCCAGTTTCTGTCCTGAATGTCATACCTCCTTATGAGGCTTTTAAGTAGAGGCTCTCTTCCAATGCTTCTGCTTTCAGAAGTTTAACGAAACACTCTTGCATTAGTAGTAACAGAAACTCTCAAAAGTAAGCTTCCTTCACACACATGTGCTCTCTGCTTTGCAGAATATCCTGAAAATATAAATGTCTACCTCCCCATTTTAAATTGTTAACTGATACCTAATTTCCCTGTGTACTTTTATCTAGTGAGTGCCTATGTACATGTGGTACAGAATATCTTGTCCTGGCAGTCTTTTTAGCAGGCAGATGTTAAACTCGACAGATTAAAGCCAGTGCTCAAAACCCCTTCATTTTTTGTATTTTGCCCCCGCCTCTTCCAGCAAGCTGAATAGTCACATGCATCTATTCAATCACATACTCAACAGGACTGCTTTTTTGTGTTGTTACTGCGGAGAGAGGCCCTAGAGGACAAAAAATCTGCTATGTGGTATGATTTTGCTTGATTAGGAAAGCTTTACTCTGGAGCACTGTGAGGACCATGGGCATATGGTGAAGACTTGAACTGCATGCAGTCCTTTGGATGGAGAGGACTCAAATATCAATGACTAGAATAAGTGGTGTGAAAATCATTTACTTAGCACATGGTGTTTTCAAAAGTAGGTCCCATGCTCACATTCATGCTCTTTCATTGCAGGAAAACTTTGTCTTGTCTTCCTCAAATGTTAAAATTATAGGTTTCCTCCCTCATCAATTTACTTTTTTCCTATTGTGTATCAATTACAATGCTCTCAGAAAGCATAAGAGCACATATTGCTCTGTCCTGAGTTATGCAAAACGTAAAAACCAGCCCTGTCTTAAAGTCCTTATAGCCCAAGCTATAGACATGGGGATGAAATTCACTAAGAGTCTTTGTAGAGATGTTGGTATGCAATAACAGCCTGAGAATTTAAAGTAATTTTTTTTTCTCAACAAAACAGGAACCACTGTTAAAAACAATTTAAGAACAAATGGATTTTAAGTCCATCTCCTTAAATTAAGGGACTTGCACAGCTGGACAGTTAATCATATTTCATTTGTTTAATTTTAGATGTGTAATGCTTTGACATTGACATTTCAGCTGGTCATATTATTGTCACTTACATAAAACTTATGGCATCATTTGCCTGATCTATTTTGATATCTAAATTAAAATAATATAAAGAACTTTGAATTTCAAGAGCCTCTAGGTTGATTGATTCAGGTATGCTCATCAGAATTCAAATTTTCAAATTGTTGTATAAGGTATTACACAGTCTAGTTTACCAGATTTTCCTAAATCTGTTGATTTTTATAGGTTTTTTTTAAAAGACAAGACATTAATTAAAAAGAGTTTCTTTGATTTTTTGCATTTTCATTTACCAGCTTAATATGACCTCTCTCTTCATTTACATGCTCTTTCGTGTAGCTCAGTAGTTTTATTTTACAGAAAACACAGGGACAGCAGAATCATTCATGTCCGAGAAACCTGATGTAAAGAATCCTATTCAGCAGATAACAGAAGTGATCTGCCTAACTGAAGAAGTTACTACCTTTGCTTGTATGACATCTGCTAAGAAGCAGTAACTATGTGGACACTACACAGTACCGTGAAGTAAAACAAGCAGAATGGAGGTGGCTGGATCACGCATCTTTCATTAGTTCATGCTCACTTTTTTGGTGTGCTTAGGGGCCCACACTGGGACTCCACAGTAATTCTGCTGGTCCTGTCCCTGTTTTTCAGAGTGTTCTGTTCAGAAATCTGGCTTAGTTAATGGGTATTTTTTAATAACCTATAACCACAGTGCAAAATTAAAATGGATATTAAATGCAAATATCTGAAAATTCAGAAACTGATGAGATATAAAAATTTAATTTCATTAGAAAATACAGAATTTAAGTGATATAATCTAGTTTTCTATCATTTTCTAATATTCAGCCAGTTACTTTAGTAGGGTACTAAGTGGTTCCAAATTCTAATATTCAACATACTGGTTTCTGTCTTCATAGAGGCATAGGTTCATTATGGTTGGAAAAGACCTCCAAGATCATCAAATCTGAACTTTGAACACCACCATGTCAACTAAATCATAGCAGTAAGCGTCACATCCCGTTATTTCTTTAACACTTCCAGGGATAGTGAATCCACCACTTCCCAGCACAGCCCATTATAATACTTAATCACCCTTTCAGTGAAGAAATTCTTCCTGAAGTCCAGCCTGAATCTCCCCTGCCACAGTGTGAGGACATTTCTTCTCATCCTGTGGCTGGTTACCTGAAAGAGGCCGACACTTACCTGACTACAACCTCCTTTCAGGCAGCTGTAGAGAGTGAAAAGGTCTCCCCTGAGCCTTCTTTTCTTCAGGCCAAACAACCCTAGCTCCTTCAGCCACTTCTCACATGACTTACTGTGGTGGTTTGACCTAAACTGGATGTTAGATGCTCACCAAAGTCTCTCTATCACTCTGCTCTGCAACTGGACAGGAGAGAGAAATTATAATGAAAGGCTCGTGGGTTGAGATAAGGGCACAGAGAGATCACTCACCAATTGCTGTCAAGGGCAAAACAGATTTGACTTAGGGAAATCAGTTGAATTCATTACTAATCAAAATCAGAGTAGGTTAATGAGCAGAAAAACAGATCTTAAAAACACCTTCTCCCCACCCTTCCCTCCTTCCCAGTCTTTATTCTCAATTCTTTACCTTCTCTCCTACATCACTGCAGGGAGACAGGGAGTGGGGACTACAATCAGTTTATTGCATGTTTTTTCTCCTGCTGCTTCCTCCTCAGGGAAAGGAAACTGTCTCCTGTGGGAGAGACCCAGCATGTGCGCTCTCCCACAGGAGGCAGCTCTCAATTAACTTATCCAATAGGAGTCTGTCCCACAGGCTACTGTTCTCCATGAACAGCTCCAGCCTGCATCCCTCCCAGGCGGTCACAGTCCTAGCAGGACACCTGCTCTAGCATGGGCTCTTCTCTCCATGGGTCCATAGCTCCCACCTGGAACCTGCTCTAGCATGAATTTCCCATGGGGTCACAGCCATCTTTTGGGCACCCACCTGCTCCGGTGCAGGGCTCCTCCAGGGGTTGTAGGTGGAACTCTGCTCCGCTATGGACCTCCATGGGCTGCATGGCAGCTCTGCCACACCATGATCTACACTATGGGCTGCAGGGGAATCTCTCCAGCACCTGGAGCACCTCCTGACCCTCCTTCTCCACTGGGTGTCTGTTGGGCTTTCTTTCACATATTCTCTCCTGTCTTCTCTATTGCAATTCCTTCTGGGCAATAGTTGTTTGTCCTTCTCAACTATGTTATCACAGAGCCATCACTGTCATCTCTGATTGGCTTGGCCTTGGCTAGCTGTGGGTCCATTTTGGAGCAGTCTGGCATTGGCTCTGCCACACATGGGAGAAGCTTCTGGCAGCTTCTCACAGAAACCACCCCTGCAAACTTCCTGGTACCAGAATCTTGCCACATAAACCAATTTGCTTACTCTCCTGACTCTTCCCCAGATTCATTGTCCTTCTCTGGATACATTCCAGCACCTCAATGGCTTTCTTGAAGTGGGGAGCCCAGAACTGGACACAGGACTGAAGGTATGGCTTCACCAGTGCCTTTTTTTTGACATTTGCACAAATTTTCTAATGTGATTCTACTTTTAGCTATAGAAATCTAAAAAAAAGACAGCTATAATCAAAGTTTTACTCATAAGCTTATATACAAGTTTCAGATGTTACGTCTTGCTCAAACATTTAAACTTGTAAGTTGCATACCAAAAGTAATTTCTTTCAATGTCAATGTGCTATAATGTTATACAAGAAGAGGCTTTATTGTGCATCTGAATGGGCTCTGGAGTTACAAACACTTGGTTGTACATAAAGCAGTTTATATGTTAATTCTGCCTGGTACGATGTGGGCCAGAACCAAATGACTCTAGCAGTCATGTGTTTCTAGGAAAAGATTTCATTCCTTCAGGTGAAAAATAGGATTTTTGTTTTAAAAAATAGGATTATTAATTTGATGGAGCACAAATAGTCCACCAAACTTGATTAAGATTTGCTTTGCTTTACCTAGCAAATTTTAAACCATTCTGAGGCCTTTCATTCAATGTCTGTTTAATGTCAGTACACAAACGCTCCTGAGAACAGGAATCAGTTTGCAAGTTTTCCATTGCTCAGCTGAGTGACTGAGCTATTGGGCTAGAAAGTCTCTTGTTTGATTATGAAAGTAGAAGACAATAAACAGCTTGGTTGAGTTTGAAGCTATATATGTAATTCCATTTGAACACTGTCTCCAATTAACATTCTCATAGAAAAGCCATTGATGTATGGGCTGGATGAGTAGACTATAAGATCGACTAAAAACTGGATGAATGGCTGGGCCTGAAGAATGATGACTAGTGGAACAAAGTCTAGTGGAGGCCATAATTAGCACTATACCCTAGGGATCAATACTGAGTCCAGTCCTGTTTAAAATCTTCATTAATGAGCTGGATGAGGTGCAGGGTGTACTCTCCAGCAACTTTGCACATGATCCAAAACTGGGAAGAGTAGGTGACACACAAGAGAGTTGTTGTGCCATCCAGAGGGACTTCAGCAGGTTGGAGATGTGGACTGACATCTCATGGAGTTCAACAAGGGGAAGTGCAAAGTTCTGCACCTTAGTAGGAATAACCCACTCATATATATATATAGCTGGTGACTGTCTTCTAGGGAAAATACTATACAAGAAATTTGACAATGTCTGCATGTCCTTAAAAAACAGCGATGAAACATTGCCTTTTTTATGATAAGTGTTTTGAAAATAAGAATAACCCCAATAATTTTCTATATCATGAGCAAAGGAATTTTTTATCTTCTCTTGTGGCTTGAAAGCTTGAATGGGCTCCAGACCATTTGGGCAAATTTTATAGAAGGGCAGAAGGTGACTAAAATCACAGACTATAGGATTGACATAAGGAAAGGAACTAATTTTAGCTTCCTAGGAAAAGAGACCGTCCACCAAAACCTTTCATAAAGCTGACTACAGAATAGGATTACGTGCAAGAGTAATGGCAACTGAATTACTAAATATGAATGGTCATCACTACACACATAAAACTGAAACGAAATCTAAACTTAAAGCTTAGGGTTATTGTTCTGACTTTAGTAACTGATGTTTTAAAGACAAAAAAGACATGAAGAATCTTGTGAAAAAAATATTTGGACCATCATATATTAATGGTAAATAGCAGACAAACGAGGAATTGGATTTTCATTTTGCAGGAACTATCTAGTACTTAATAAAGTATTAAGTCACTCTTTCTTTTCATACTCAACCAAGAATGCAGGCTCTTAAAACATAATATCTAAAAAAAAAGTGAATTTGTAAAGGAATCATGTGTTTTTACACCCAATCTTTTTTTTTTGAGTAGCAAAAATATCATCACATCATTATCATCATCTTTAAATTATTCAGTGATTTAATAAACTGTTTCAATTCAATTAGTTTGCTGTATTGCTTTGGATAAGAGCAGATTTGGTCATCCAAATATTATATTGCTACAAATCACATCAGAGAACATAGATTAAATGCAAACAAAATCTGGAGTAAAGTCCTGAGTCAGGATACCTTCCTTCAGTCTCTTGTAATGTCCCGTCTGGGGTTTTTCATCTTCACATTCTGCAAAAAAGTAACTGGGAATAAAATTTTCTCCAAAACTAATTGCAGAGTAAGGATGTTTTCAGAAAACACTTAGTCCAAACAGAATATGCTTTATATATGCTGAAGAACAGCAGCCTGCAAATAACAAACTATTTATTTAAGAAAACTCAAGTAAATCAATAATATATCTTTCTTCTAAGGTTAGTGTTTCTCTTTAAAGGAAGAAATTATAATTCCTTT
This sequence comes from Pomatostomus ruficeps, assembly GCA_013400735.1. Classification (NCBI taxonomy): domain Eukaryota; kingdom Metazoa; phylum Chordata; class Aves; order Passeriformes; family Timaliidae; genus Pomatostomus; species Pomatostomus ruficeps. Next base: position 11,043 of record VYZT01020451.1, read on the forward strand.
TGGTTGAACTGTTGAGCTTGACCTTGGTGTTAATTGGGAAGGGAAGGGAGAAGAGAGAGTAAAACTCTCTTGTTGATAGTTCTGTTTTTCTGCTTTATATTTGCTACATATTGACAGACAATCCACTGCCTAATGCTTGTATGCAAAAGATAAAGCAGCTGTATGTTATCCATGTAAACTATAAGCCTGTGTGACACTGCCAATTGATCTGCAGCAAGATCACATAATATTTGAAGGAGATCAACAAAAGTGTTATAAATTCTCAGAACCAAAACTAAGTATCTTAGAAGCCTTAGATAAGGATGCTTCTCAAACACACTCCGGTCATCTGGAGGTTAAATGCCCAGCCCTTTACCGTTGGTTAGGCTCTCTCAGGCATGTTTAGCTGGCAAAGTACAGAGAAAGAAATGTTCTCTGGAAATTCAGTAGCCTCCATTGGCTATAGAGGAAACCTAAGTATTTGTCTTAGACTAGAAATCTGAGTTTTCAATGAAGTTTTCAATAAAGCTGGATAGGATGCATCTTCATTTGGATCCAGAACATTAGAACTCTGTCTTTTGGGAATGAAGTATTTTTAAAATGTATGAAAATATACAGACATTATTTTCGTATAAAATAAGGATTTTCACAAAAATTTACTTTGGATTTAGAACTGTTCTATAGAATTGCCATTCTCAGCTACTGTTTTCTAATTAGTTTTATCTGGGATAGGTATAAACTACAAAAAGAAAAAATACAGCTTACTGTCTTTTCTTAAAATAAGCAGATCTCTTGCGTAGCTTGTTAATTTCCAATATATATATATATTAATACATTTTGCTGTTTTCCCATGTTTTATTCCTTCTTATGTTTTTTATATTAATCCAAAGAGCTTTTAAGATGACACATACAGTTGACTACATTTAAAAATAATATCTTGTTTCTCCTGGTTACTTGATTTTTGCTCTACGGGATTATCAGACAAAGCAGACATTTGTCTTCTTTTGTCTCTCAATCAGACATTTAGTGGGAACTGTCAGTCTCTCTTTTACCTGGGATGTCTGTTATAATACATAAATGCTGCACTGCACCAATATTAGGAAGCTCAACATGTTCTCTATAAAACTCAAGGAAGTCATTCCGCCACTTGGCTCCTCAGACTGCTTTTTTCAGAGTGCTAATTTACAGAACTGGCTTACTGGTTTCATTGCTAATGATGAGATCAGAATAAGCTGTTGCTGCTCTTGCTGCATTGAATGACAGATACCCCCCTGCAAAGAGCAAGTTTGCGTGAATTTTTTTCTGAAGAATCAAGCTGTTAGCTCTGCTACTAAATGCCTATATCAGCAAAGAACTTTTAGAAACCAGAGTCTGTTCTGTCTTTAATCCCCAGAATAGAGTACTTCCATCTATCAACAAGAAAAATACACTGTGTAAAACCTAGAGATATACTTGAAAGAAAAGAAGTGGCTGTGCTTATTACCCTTGAACAAGTTTCCAATGTGTCTGTATCAAGAAAAGTTGAAGGTATCAAAGAAATCTAGAATATTTAAAAGGTTTCCTTTATAAGGTATTTGTGGGAGACAATACCTTCTTTCAGGTCAGCTGAAGTGATAAGAAAAAACCATGCACATTTTATTGACATATATCTGTGTAGGTACTAAAAGTATACCAATTGGTGTGTTGACAACTGAAGTATCAAATAACACCAGTAAAATGCTTCTCTGAGGATCTCAGGTTCTTAAAATATTTTTTACTATATTTCAGAACAAAAGAAACATCTGCAATCATAATGTGAGGCTGTTGTCCTTCTGTTTTAGGTCACTTCTTTTAAGAAGACTGGAACTTTAAAGCAGCTGTTCATGTTTAGTGCATCATATAAGAAAAATGATTCACCAGTCACACTGAAACTGGCTGAAAGAAAGAGGAAACCATAGACAGGAGGACAATAGAAGAAGGAGATAATAGAGGCAGGGCAATAGACAAAGAAACAAGGACATGTAACATGGAAGAAAACCCTTTCAGAGCAATAGCCATGGCATCTCTCAGGGGTTGTGATCGCAAAAACTGTCACAGGATAACCTGCATTAATCATGGTCATTTGTTTTTTGTTGAGCTCTGAAATTTGTCATGATTCTGCAGATAATGCAGTTCATAAGCACTCCAAAGAACATAGGAAATTATCTGTAAAACTACCTATTCCAAATGAACAGTGTTTCAGGACACAGACAATGATCCCAGTGACATTAGTGTGTCATTCTCATGAAATATAGAATTACCTTATTAAAAAAATCAAACCCAGAAAAAATCAAAAATCCCAGCAAACAACATCTAAAAAACCAACAGAACCAACCAATTAACCAAACAATAAAACCCACAAACCCAAAACCTAAAAAAAAACACAAACAAAGAAACAAAACAAACCAACCAAAAAACCCCAAACAAAAACAGAAAGAAAAGAAAACCTTAAATTGTTGCAACTCAGAGCAAATTTGCTACCACTGGAGGGCTTGTTCTCAAATAAATATGTCCTGGCATATTTATAATCTATGCTGCTATAACTGTATTGTTTTAAGATCAGTATTGACATTCTGTTTCAAAATAATAGTAATTTTATTTGGAATAATTACTCTAGTGTAATGATTCTGGGACAAAATAACAGTTTTGGCATACAGAATGTCCACGTGGGAGCTAAGACTGATAGAACTATGGCAGAATAATTAGTACAGTGTATCTATGCCAGGAAATATCTATGTGTATACAAGCCAGCATGTCAATATTATATTCTTTTACTTACATTCCCTAGGTGGGGTTTCTGTGTTTTGGGGTTTTTTTACTGGATTTTATGTTGCACATAGTCTCTCTGCTTGTTTAGAGGACCATTACAAAAGTTCAGCTTGAAGATGTGCAGCCGCACAGAAGGATCTGCAGCCTGGTAGCAGGTGAGGGGCTGGGAGCCATGTCCAGTGAAGCACTCAGGGAGGCTGAGCCTGAGCCCTGCCTCAGCAGCAGGAGGAAGGGCCGAGGGACAGTGGTGGGGGACAGAGGATACTGCCTGCCCTCCTGGCTTGCTGCCCAGGATGGCTTCCTACTTGCCAGATGCTTGGAAGAGGAATGTTACAGAGACACTGTCAAAGCTTGTGCAGCCCTTGGACTGTCATCCCTTGCTGTTCTCCCTGATGGGCCCCAATGGCACTGTCAGGAAGGTGTGGAGCACATCTTAGGTATGAATGCGGGCCTGTGGGGGTGAGGGTGAAAGCCACAGAGCCTGGGGTCCCCGGCAGTTTTCCTCTCAATACTGAGATGGGGATAGAGGGTCGATTTAGATTAGCTATTAGGAAGAAATTCTTCCTATGAGGGTGGTGGGTGGTGGGGCTCTGAAACAGGATGCCCGGAGAAGTGCCCAGAAGATGTGTTCCACACCTGGCAGTGTTCAAGGCCAGGTTGGGTGGTGCTTTGAGTAACCTGGTCTGGTGAAGGGTGCATGTCCATGGCAAGAGAATTGGAACAGATTATTGTTAGGGTTCCTTCCAACCCAAACTATTCTGTGATTCTGTGTTTTACTGTGGAGACAGTTGAAAACTTGAACATGGTTTTTCAGTAACATTGTGAAACCTCGAGCCTTGCAGATATTCAGTACACTCCAGCTCTACCTGCCTTGAGGAGAGAGGTTGAACTAGATGATCTCCAGAAGTGCCTTCCAGTATCAAATGTTCCATGATCCTTTGATTCTGTAAAATTCATATATTAAAGAATTGTTCTTATTGTGATTATCAGAATTAACAGTTCTGCACTCCTACTTAGCCTTTGTGAGCTCCAGTAACCCAGAGCATTTTTCTGTATTTTTACTTGTAGTAATAAAAGTTGCTCTGGGAAAAAGAAATCACAACATAATTAAATATTCAGCATCACTCAATGATTTTAATTTGGTGCCATAGTTGTTATAACAATTTTTCATATTTAATTTAAAGATTGTAGAAATGCCACATGCAGTGCAAGATCACACATTTGATAGCCTAATACCCAATCATGCAGAGAAGAATCTCTGCATCATCTGGATGAGATGGATAATTTTTATTTTAATTTGAATACATAAAATATTAATAAAACATATATTTTGAGGCATAAAGTTTGATACTTGTAACTCCAAATTACTTTCATTTCTATAAATGAGAAATTTAGGAAACTGTAGTGTCAAAAAAGTGTATATAACTTGGAAGTTTTGTGATGGTGTGTTCTTATTTCACACAGGTCTTCTAAAACGTCCCTCTTGTTAACTTTTACCCCATAATACAAAGGTTTAACAATGATTGCAGCTAATAAAATGGGCCAGCGACCTTTTAGGAACTTGCAGTGGAAAATTCAAAATTAAATTGGGAGATTTTTCATCAGCACCTCATAAAGAATGAATATACTAAATGTCAAGATTTCAGCTCAAAAGTTATTTAAAATTCATTGTCAATCATTCAAAGAATGACATGTGAATAGTATCAGACTAGACTGGGCTGTAAGAAAGGAAACCACAATATGTCTTGTCCTCATCTTATCTCTGGAAAATACTACTGAAAAATTTAGTGAAATATTTTAGAGTAACATTTTTCAGACTATAGTGGGTGGTTTTCCCCTGGCTGCTGTTATCATCATCAAAGATTTTTTTTTGGTGGAAAACGAAGCAGAATGGTCATCTGTCTCAAATATTTGTTCCCAGATCTTACTGAAAGACAAAACTTCTGTTCTTCTAATATGAGTCCCAGTGTCTGCATCACTCTGGAAAGGAAGAAGCTCAATAATGTTGCCAAGAAAAATCCCTATCACACATGCTGATGAGGTTATTTTTGGTGGAGGGCAGCTGGAAACATTTCATCTTGAAGGTCCAGAAATTTTCTGTGCTTTTATAATTTCCCTTCCTGACATTAATTTTTCCAAATATCATGAGGCAATGTTATGGTTTTAATTAATATAACATTAGTTATTATTAATATAGCATTAATACCTGGCTTTTTTGCTTGTTGCAGACATCCATTTCTAGTAAAAGAGGAATTCTAACACATAGGACAATCATTTGAGGCTGAGATAGACTTTCAACTCCAGTTCCTGCTAGCAAAACATGAATCCATGAAAGCCTTACAGCATTTAATATTATGACTTAGTATTTATTGCTATTCAGTGATAAAGGTCATATTGAATTTAGGTTTTGGGCCCACATCCAGGAACTACTGTTGTTTGTTTTTTTCTTCTAGTTGTGCTACTGATCCACTGCTTTGCAACTTGCCTAAGGTACAACTTTTAGTACTTATAGCACCAAGTGACCAGGATGATTAATTAATGAATGGGCCATACTCTAAGGAATTATATAATGGATTCATGTGGTACAGCGTTCCTACAATACTCTGAAAATAGTCTAGGTGGCAGGTATTAAATGTGAAGATAATACTAGTATCTATTATTTGATATTCAGTCAAATAAAGAAACCAGTCATCCTCTGTATATATTTCCACTTGTAAATTTTTACTTTCACTACAAAAAAGTAGGTTAAGGTTAGGACAGAGGCTGAATTTTTAAAGGGGGATGGCAACAACAAAGGAAAAATGACAACTGATAGAAAACAGAAGATGTATGTTAGAATAGTAAATTACAAGAAGAATGGTGCTCTAAAGGGTTATTTTTCATACAGAAGAGAGAAAAAACATCACGGAAAGCAGATTCATAAAATATACTAAGGGATCAAAGTGTAACCAGAAATGAAAGGTTGATAATGATGTAAGTGAAGCTGATGAAAACAAGTAGCTAGAAAAAGTACTATGAGAATTAAGACAGTTTGTGTAATTGCTAGCAAGATCCTGTAAGGAAGGAAGTTGTAAAGTACACTTAATTAGAAAGAAAGGAGGTGTATGTGTGTGTGTATGTGTCTAAGTATATGACAGCAGGAGAAATTTAATACCACCAAAAGCATAAATGTTAGATGATGTTCTACTTCAACAAGGATTCGGAGAAGTTTTTCTCTCTTCTCTTAAAATTTTTGAAGTTTCCAAAGCAAGAGATTTTCTTAAGAAATGTAGACAATATAAGCTACTTACTCTTAAAAATCAATTTACTAAAGGGGATGCTGGAACAAATCCAAAGCTGATTTGAAAATTAAAGAAGATATGATTGTGGTTACAGTGGTGCCTTACAGAACTGAAGTGTTTGAGGGGGAACAGTATTTCTGCATTGATTGTTTGACCTGTATTAAAAAAGAAACATGAAAGTCAAAGCTCTGCTAGGTACTAACATTGATAACTGGAGAGGTGTCTTTGTAATTGAAGTAAAAGCATTCCAGGGAACATTGTGTGCAACTCCACCTCCAGCTGCTACTTCTTCTAGCACAGGTCAATAATGATAATACATATCCCTTAGGAAACAGGGTCTAAGATTTTCTATTTATTCCCCCACTGCTTGGCCTTTTCAAAGTCAGAGTTTAAATCAGTAAAACAAGTGACTTAAAGAAACCTCCAGGACTAAAGAGAGACCACAATTGCTATCATTAAAATCTTTCCTTCACTGAGGTAATAACTTAAGAACAAATTGTCTAACCTTTTATCAGTCCAGGGCAGATTCTGACCATAGACATCATTGAGTCAGTCTATCAATAGAAATCATGGTTGGCAATTTTCTGAAACCAAATCTAATATACATATGCAGGTTACAAAAATATTTAAGTAACACTTACAGATGGACAGATAGATACCTGCATAGGATTGAGCTAATCATGTTGTCTATAGTGTTGCACTCGATTTCAAGCAGAGCATAACACAGTAAACGATTTTGGACACTTAGTGTCACATTCTTTAACTAGTAATCAATTAATCATTATTATAGATATGGTGTTGTGCACCTTTCAACTGCCAGGACAAAAAAAAATCCTTTTTACACAGCTTTACTGTCAACTAAAACTATTACAGTTCGCTGGAAATTTCATTCTTGAGGGTAAATTTCTGGTGGTAGTATTAATGAGTAAGTCCTTGGATAGTATCTGGCTGCATTATCATGATTTATTCTTATTTTCCAAATTGTATAAGAAAAGGTGCATGCACTGTAGATCTATTATGTTGCTAGGCCATACAAGCCTTAAATGGAGTTCTTCGGTTATATAAAAAGGTCTTTTAGTAGATTTCCTAATCAGGATGCTCTAAGGATGCAATGCCAGCATCCACTTGGGTAATTATTTCAGGATTTCTGTAAAACCTTTCAGCACCATGCTTCTCACTCTGTTGACTTTAGAAAGTAATTTCAAGCAAGCAAAGGCTTGAGACCAGCAGGACAGCCTGTCTTGAGGATCTGAATAATAATACAGTCCAGGGAGTGCATCTCCATGATGAAAAACACCAAAATCTATCCCCAGGTGTTGCAGTCTCACTGAGCTGGGAATCAAATTCATTGCAAAGCAGATAAAACAGTGGTGCTTGAGGCAGGATGAAACAAGATCTAAGAAAATAATCAGATCCCTAGAGCAAACAGACTTAGATGACATTTTCTGAACTGAACAAGGATCTCCATTAAGTGATCATTCACAGTCATATTTATTGACAGGATCAAAGTAGGAGAAAGCAGTTTGAGGACACAGATTTTTTTCTGGACCATGGAGCCCTGCTAACAAGGACTTATAACGAATGGAGACAGAACTGAGATGATACAGAGAACAGTACACAGAATTCTATTCCTTTGTGATGTGATTGTGCCTTATCCCTCCACATGTGACTAAAAGATACAGTTGATTACATTGGATCCCTGCCACCGGCATTAAAAGTCATTCCTACATTTATTTCTTTAAGACAAAGCTACCGCAGGGGCCACTCTGCCAATCCCCTCCCAGTATCTATGTTGAGCAAGACACCATATAGTATGAAATACCCCTTTGGTCTGTTGGGATCAGCTGTTCGGTCTGTGTTCCCTCACAGCTTCTTGTGCAGTCCCAGCTTCCTCACTGGTGGGTGGGCTGAGAGGCACAAAAGGCCTTGGGGCTGTGTAAACCCTGCTCAGAGGTAAGGAAAACATCCCTGTGTTATCAACACTGTTTTCGGCTCAAATTCAAAATTTAGCTATTATGAGGAAAATTCACATTATCCCAGTCAAAACTAGCGCAAAGCTGATGCCACAGGAGTGCATTAATATGCTATGAAGCCTGCAATTACCTTCCAGTTGTATACATCAGGACACACCACTGTTCTTTTTGCACCTATGAAGATCCGGAGTTAACTTATCTCTTATATAACCCCCTAGAAATATCTGCACAAAGATGTTGCTTTTTCTTTTTCCTCTTCACCAAAATCTTCTACACTGTGAAAAAAACCAGTCAATCCAAAAAATTGTTATGCTGTTGGAGACCCAGGAAAGAATGAGAATAATATGTTTTTCTGCCTCATCATGTTAAATAGAAATTACTTAGTATGAGAATTTCCTTAGTATTACTCTTATAGTTTATTCAAGAAAAATGTCCATATATAGGCTAATAGTTTTTCCAGTTTCTTTTCTTTGGTGAATAATAAAAAAAAAGCCAATATCATATAGTCACAGGTAAGCAACAAAATAATTCAGTCTTTTGATACCTTGATATTATGCATATGTGTCTCTAATGAACATCAGTTATATATTGCCAAAGCTGAGAAACACAATTGTAAAACAAGTGCAATATGTTTACATGAGACATATTGAAAAGGCAAGTTCATCCTAGGCATTTTCAGCCATGAGAAACAGCCTCTGTGGTTAGGGCAGCAAAAAATCATGACTGCAGTTAGTCTTTTATCTTTCATTACTCTCCTTTTTGAGGGGACTTAGTTCTTAATATTAGAAGAAGCTTCCTAAATAAAATTGCAAAAAATATCTTGTTTTAAAAGCCCAAGGTGCCCTGACACTACCAGCACAGTCTCCCTTTGTCTTCAATGAGCTGCTTGGAAGAAAGGAAAAAGTCAAGAATAAACACATTGTCTTGGACAACTACTATCAGGCATTGGAACAGGGCTTGTGCCTTACCCTTTGACTGCCTTAGGGGAGAGCATTACAAATTTATAAAGTATTAAAACAGTCAGCAAACTGACTAGCAGAGATGTGGTGTCCCCCTGCTACTGTGGAAAATACTACTTAAAACTGCAGAGATGAAAGACCTTTTAATCTATTGAGGGAAGAATAAGATTCAACTGAAATGTTATAGAGAAACTTGCTGTAATTCTGCAGATGTTTAGTTCTGCTTATGGCTTTAATACCATCAAAAGGACCCTTGGAAACTAAAGTGGAAATGGTAAGAAACTGACTTTTCCAAAATAAATATTTAACTTGTAGGGTGGCGAAATTATTACTTGTAGGTAGAATGTGACCCACATTCAGCAGTTCTGCAATGCAGCCCGAAGGAGTTTTAGTACTTATTGGAAACGTACAGCTTATAGACAACCATAAATCCCAGAACATGCCACTCCTGAGAAAACAGAAACTCTTCTTATCCCTCCTCTGGCTCAGAATCAGATTGATCAAGCTTCAGGCATTGTATGCTGAGAGCCACTGGCCCTCCAGATTATCATGGCTCTCCTCTTTTTAAGATAGCTATTAGCTACTCTTAATAAGTCATAGATTTGCAGTGCAAGCAAGGCCTTACTGGGATGATGTTGCTTCACTCACAACAAAGCAAGTTGTTTTCTTGAAGTGTCTGAGCGAACTTCTGGTTACATTTTAACTCCGGGAAAAAAAATCAACCTCCAACCTGATTTCTCCTTGCAGTGTTACCCTCCAAGACCAGGGAAATACATTGAATAGAAGCTGTTAGTCATTAGGAATCATCCTTATGGTAAAAGTTACCCATGACTAAGATACAGGTAGTGGTAAGAGAGTGGAATTTTGATCACTAATAGGCATTAAAGTAGTTTTGACCAATTCCTTTCTCTTAGGAAAATCACAGAGAAAACCAAAGAAACTCCCTTCTTAGCCCTAACTTTGGTTAACTGAAGTTTCATTTTATCTGAACAAGTGTAACTTTAGATTTAGACACATAAGCAACAAGATGATACCTAATTCAGCCTCCCAACCTTTTTTTAATTCCCAGTTAGTAATTCTGGGATTTTCTAAACGGAATATGACTCGCCACAACAGAAATAATCCTTCGGCATAAAAAAGCTATCTAGTCGCTTTTTAAGATATAAGACAACCATTTATTTTTGAGGGTGGTATAAAGTTTTACTCAGAGACAAGCTACCTTAGAATTTTCAGGTGCACCTGGCACCAAGCTCCATACAGTAGGGACCCCAGGACTGGTTATCGAAGCAGGACTGTGAGACTGTGATGACTGAGCCTGTCATGTGAGTACACTCTACTCAGCGTAGGTAGCTGTAAAATTTCTAGGTATTTTCATTCAATTACTTCAACTCTCAAAACTATACCCTTTACTAAATCCCTTTTTAAGGAAATCTTATGTACTGAAGTGAGCTTGGGTAGAAAGTGGTCAGCAGAGGAATATAAAGTTGTGGGCTGCTGAGATATTTTAATATTATATAGTCTCTTATAAAGCCACTTATATAGTCTTTCTCTGATAAAAAAATTATGCTTCTAAAATCCACCAAAATAATGAAAGAGTATGCAAAGCAGATGTAAAGAAACCCCCCAATTCTCCTGTTATTTTACCAGTTTTATCTCCTCCTGTCTTGTTCTCATCTGTTTTCTGGTGCTTACTCCTATTTGCTACATTTTGTTTATCCTTATATTCCTTCTCTACTGCTTCTCAGTGTGTGAGTATTTGAAATGCCCTCAAGGTACATATCCAGCCCTATATATTCAATTCAATTTCATTATGTTTGTAGATTTCACTCCTGGAATAATAAACTCTGCAACATTGTTGCCACAACTTTGCAGGCTTGTGGTGCATTCTGAAAGCTCTAACGATATTGTTACTGATGTACCTGTCTGAAACTATTCAGTATTTTAAAATCACTCCAGTTTTGTTCTGTCCACCTTTTTTTCCTCATTTTTGTATGATACATGTTTACATGCTTTATAACAAAACCTCTTGGTTCTGCATTTATACACTAAAGCAATGTTTAGCATTTGTTTATTGTACTAATACCACTAAATTGTGATAATATTAGTCATCTCATGTTTATACTACAAAAAGGACTTTTAAGAAAGGACAAGGAAAGTTATTGTTACTGCTGTTAATTGTAGTTTTCAGAATGTATGACATAGTTTTCAAGCATAAAATAAAAAGTCTTTATACCTGCGAGGTCCCCTTTATCATGGAGATTGAGCACCTCACAAACAATGCACTTAACTTCACAATAGAGATCCCTGTGGGGCGGTGCAAGTGCTGCTATTTCCATTCTGCTTTTCAGAAAGATGGCAATGTAAAGGTCATTGCAAGACAAATCAATAAGGCACATGCACAATCCAGATGGCAGTTTTTAGGGAACTTAATTGCCTAAATCTCAAAGACAACTAGAAATCTCATCTTTGACTACCTAAACATCTTTCTATATGGGTGAGGTTTGTCTCACAAATCACCTACATATGCAGATTAGTTGTGTAGATACTTTCTGTTATCAACTGAAAGTTCTTCCATCAATTTTTGGGGTTAGATGTATCTCTCAATGTGAACACCTGTTTTACAAGAGGATTAATAAATTCCTCAAGGTGCCTGATTATCTCTCTTGCAGAAGGAGACTGGCTACTCTTCTTGAAATTATGTGATGGAAGTTGGATGAGAAGAATTTCACTGTAGCTGACTTAGATACAATTGCATGATAGGAGTGCAGTAGAAGAGGACGGCTCAAGAGGATCTTTTCTGTAGCCTCAGAGCTTGAATTTGTGTGCTTGTATGATTGCCCACTCTTTCCAAAACAGTACTATGAAGACATACAGTCTCTTTAAGTTGAGGATTGGAAAATGGAAATAAAACATAAATGAAATGGTATAGTGACTTTACCTAGTGATTGCTTTATATAACAGGTACAACTTATGTAGCTGACACAGTGCATTCAGCTTAAGTAGAACTCCTTCTCTTGCTCTCCAGAATCATTTTACGCACATAGACCTTTTCTTTTATGAACTCAGTTTATTTTCATCTTTAAAAATCTGTACAGCACATTGCAGGACAGCATGGATAGAAGAATGATGTTTGTATTACTAACACTGAAATACCTAATTTTGAATAAAATAAGTTTGTGACAAACCATTGCCCTAAAAAAAATAAGAAGCTAGGCAAAATTTTGTTCATTTTTTCCTCTATTTTAATCTTTGAAATTCATTACAGTTTTTATTTCTATTGATTTTACATGGGCAAAAATCAGACACTATGGTGATAGGCAGCATAAAACCCCAACAAAGAGAAGCTAATTCCACATAGGACTTCTAAGATGGAGTTCTCAAAAACTCAATGGTTTTATTCTTTGATTTCTCTTCTGTGTTTTTTTTTTTTTCTGTACGCTTAATTTTTAGTAATTAATGGTCTAATGCAGAATCTTCAAAATAAAGGAAAATATTTGTTAGCAATTTTATTATTTTTATTAGTCCAAAGCACAGGATGATTACAATTTTTTAAAATATTTTCTTTCTAAATTTACCCATACTTTCAGAGTAATGCTCTGTACTTCAGTATTACATGTACCCTAGCTGGTTTTTCTCAATAACTACTAATTTTAAACTCACAGTACTTCATAACCTTTCCTTACACTCCTTACTACTCTCTGTAGTCAGACTGTAATACAGGTTGGTATTATAATAAAGCTATTGGTGTCTAGGTTTCAGTCCAAGATCATTAATCCTGTAACACTTAAAAACTTTACTATGTATTACTGCTTAACTGGCTGAGAGTGTTGGCCAGATTAGTATTTATTGACAGTTAATAGTGTACTGAATCAGGACATGGTTTCTGTTATATAAATATTGCTTAAGCATAAACTCTATAAATGTGCAGAACAGGGCATACTGTAATCTGTGTGGCTGTAAGAGACTAAATGAGTGAACATATGACCACAACTTCAGTTTTCTTGAGGTAGAAAAATAATAAAGAAAAATGTAAACATCAGGTAAGTGTTTAAAAAAGAAAAAACGGGAGAAGGAAACTTCAGGAACTTAGGCCTGAATACATTCAACCTAGTTTGAAGGTCTTATGTAAGACATCCAAATAGGATTGCAGCTGATTCAAATTCTCTGCATAGGAAATGGGGAGACACTTCCAAGTGTTGATGTAGATTGAAAATCTCTTTGGAGACATTTGTCTCTCACCATTTGATTGTAAAGAAAGCTTAGACTGTCACTTTCCTAAACAGTATCTCTTCAAAGCCTTCAAATTTAGGTAGGAGGAACTGAGGCCTCCAGGGAATGCTTCATCAACAGTTACAATGAAGAACTGAATGAGAGAAAGTATTCATTGAAATGGGGGAATAGGGGGAAAGCTCAGCCTTCAGTCAATAGGTGTTCATTAAGTCCAAAGACACAATAAAAAAGAGTTAATTTCGTTCTGTGTAGATATCTCCTAATGAAAGCTTATCACCAAAAACATTTATTCTGTGCTGACTAAATTGTTTTAGATTTGTGCTGTGGAATTTGGAAAGTGGCTGTATCAGATAAATCTAAAGGTTCTTAGGGAACACTTAGTCCTTCTGAGCTGATCTTGCTCAAGTTCCTCTTGAAAGGAAAAGGAGTGAAAGAAAGACAGTTATCTTTAAATCTGTAGAGTGGCTGTAGCTCATTTTCAGTAATTACAGTTTTGAGATATGTTTTTCTTCTGTCTGGCTGACAGAATTATTTTTACACATGGTTTTATTTCTAGAAGTAGCATTTTAGGAAAAAGAAAAGAACAAACTTCTCTATTAAATAAAACCCTCATTCTTGGATTGAAATATATCATAGTCACAACACAGAGAACTCTGTGTATTTTTAACGGTTGCTTTCATTTTATATCTACCTGTCTGTAAAACAGAAGCCTGACTATAAACTGCTACTGTTGGACTTTAGGATAGTTACTGTGGTGTAGCTGAGACCTCATCATAAAGGTATCTCCCATTCACTCCCATTGAGTTTCCACCATGTACAAATCATATTTTTTTAATTACAAGGTACTCTGCCTTTGCTCAAAACATAAATTATTACCATTTTATTTCTTTACTGTTGTTATTAAAGTTCTGTATCAGGGCTATAATTTCATTGTGGAAAGCATGTTGAGGGTTCATATATATATATATATATATATATATACACACACGCATACAAACAGACATGCATACATACTCCAAAGGTAAGTCCCTTCAAAATTTCAATGCGATATACAATCACTTTTATCTATAATCATAGCTTCTCTTTAAGAAAAAAAACAAACCATAAAATGTATTTTCTCCTATCTCTTCATCAGAATGTTAAAAAAACCCCAACCCAGTGATTATTTCATCAGATGTTACTGTTTCCTACCATTCATATTTTTCTGACTTAGGTGCTGTCACCTACTTCCTCTGTGTTAGTTTATCTGAAATGACAAACATTTTGATGAGTATTTTTAAATTAAGGTCACTGATGTATACTCACATTTTCCTGTTTAAATAGTGGTTGTTCTATTTTGGTCTGTAAGTGTATTTTGATTTTTGTTTGTCAGCCAGTGGATGTATGAAGATCTTTGTGTTTTGCAGAGTATTTGTCACATGTAATACACTTTAACATATCTTTTAAGTAATTGCTGATTTTTTGTTATTTCTCATATATACAGTTATGGATACTAATGAAGATATAGAGACATATAGAGGAATACTACACACATGTATGTATATATAATATTTTTAATTTTATCATAAAAATTTTGGAAGCCCAAGAGTCAGATTTACAAAGGCCTTAATATTTTCAGATTGGTGCTCATATTCATCATTGTGTGCTGCTTTTAGGAACAAAAACACAGAATGAGAGAATGATTGGAGTTGAAAGGGATCTCTGGAGGTCATTTGGTCCAACACCTCTGCTCAAGCAGGGCTACCTATAGCAGGTTGCCTGGGACTATGTTGAGACAGTTTTTGAATATCCCCAAGGAAGGAGAAAGAAGAAAATGTTTCCTGATGTTCAGATGGCTCCTCCCATCTTTTAGTCTGTACCCATTGCCCCTGGTCCTGTTACTGAGCACCACTGAAAAGAGCC
>VYZT01020453.1:0-13651 GCA_013400735.1 Pomatostomus ruficeps
CTTCCAGCTGGGCTTAAACCATGTCAATAGAGAAGCAGGAGTAAGAGTTATGTACTTCAGATT
This sequence comes from Pomatostomus ruficeps, assembly GCA_013400735.1. Classification (NCBI taxonomy): domain Eukaryota; kingdom Metazoa; phylum Chordata; class Aves; order Passeriformes; family Timaliidae; genus Pomatostomus; species Pomatostomus ruficeps. The sequence continues at coordinate 64 of VYZT01020453.1, forward strand.
GACAGTTTCCATTTAACTACTTTTAAAAGACCTAAGATTTGGGTTTCCCCCCACCACAAGAAAATGACAAAACTAGAACAACCTCAAACTCGTAGGCTGCCCTACCAGCATAAGAATGTTTTATACTGGTTAATCATCTTTCCCCAAAATCTGTATCAATAAAGTGAACTAGTAGATGTGCCTCCATAATGCATTCATGCTCAGGGAATGTACCAATGTAATCACAGCACTTCAAGTGAATACAGGAGCACAAACCAGCACATCTCTCTTCTGCTGGCTGCACCACCCAATGGAAGTGCATATGCACTTAAGACGTGCTTACACAAATCAAGGTCCGTAGGGAAGGTGTATAATTTTACTTGACAGCTGGAAAAACCAGACAAGAACTTGGATATGTCAATCTTTAATCAATGTATTCCTAACACTAGCATATCAACTACTCTGTCTCTGATTTGTTAACAAGGACTTCAAACTAGAATGAAAGAAAAAAGGGAAGGGGGTAACTTACACCTGTCTTAACCCCTATCAGATCCTTACCATCCTCAGTAGTACAGAAAAATAGTAACTTTAAATTTAGTTTTAAACCTGAAATAAACTATTCCTGTCTCCAAATACATAAGGCCATAGAGAGTTTGCAAAACCAGAAGCAATCTGAACTGCTTTAATAGAACCCTTTATAATAGGGTTGATACAGAAACCCACCAAAACTGGGACAGAGCTTGTGTGCTCTCATATTGTCCCTTGTCATCCTGAGCTAGCAGAGCACAGCACAGTGAACTATCTGGGCCAGAGACTTTGAAACACCCTCTGCTTTGGCCTGATGCCACCTGTGACATACTGCAGTACAGCCCGGTGCTTCTGCACTGCCTTGGCATGCCAGGAAGGGGGGTTCATGTGGACACCAGGGCCCAGACTTTCCCTCAGTGGTAAAGAGTGCCCAAGTGCTCTGGGGAGGAAACAAAAAAGCCAAGAGAAACCAGCCACAGCCTAGGTAACAGCAGCTGCATGTGAACACATGACAGGAAAAGCTGAATGAGATAATTCTAACCATCTTAAAACCCCACGATGGTAACACTCACAGGTGGGAGACGATGGCACAGCAAAGGCCTTCCAGGGTACAAATAAGAGTTCAAAGCTGAGATAACGTGGGCCCATGCCTGGATCATGCACACCCCATGACCATTCTCACTTCACAGCAACAGATTAGCCTTGTTTCTTGTATCAGCCCAATTAGTAACAAGCCCAATTAGTAACAAACTTTCATACAACAATAACGCCAATGATTCCTGTAAGATTTGCAGGTTGGTTATGCAGATTACATAGTTTTTAAAATGAAAAACTTTTGCATGAACACTTGGTATTTAACTATTTCTCAAGCCAGAGGATGGAAAATTATGTTCTCCTTTATAATAAAAAACAAACCCTGTTAATGGCTCAGGCATGGATAGGAATGTGCCTTAATTATCTGCCCCCAAGCAGTAAGAACACCAGAGAGACTTTGCCACCTTCAAAGTGGGAGCTAGCAAGCAAAGAGTTTATGACAGGGAGGACAGGACATGTTTGTTTCAATTTACTTATTCTTGCAAAGTTTGCAATTTCGTGATCTGCTCTGAATCTGGAAAATACATCCTTCTGGCTTAAATTTGCTAACACTAAAAGAAGCTTCAGAGTAATGGGCTGATAAACAAACAGACAAAACCCCAAAACAAAACTGACAAAATCTGATCAAAGACATCAGTGTTAACCATCCCCAAAGCTTCTACTAATCTGTGCAGGGCAGTTTGAAGACGGGCAAGGCAAAGAGGTGTGCGGAATAAGCATTTCCAGTGATCACCACTGCCCAGGACCAGTCTCCAGTACGTGACAGGATAATGGAGGAATACATGAACCCTGAGGATCTCAAAGGGGTGTAAATCAACAACACCTTTCCAAGTATACAATCAGGTGACAACAGTTAATTATAGACCCCAATCAGACATTCACAGCATGCTACTCCAGATACAGAACAAACTGATAGACATGCCTGACACAAAACTTACTTTGGGATTTTAGGCTGATTTGGGGACAACAGTTCCATGCATTACTCACAACCCGCTGCTGCCAGCTGGTCACATTTTTCATTTATTGGTTCAGTTCTTTGTGTCAGAACACCACAAACAAACTTGTTACTCAATCCCTACCCAAGTGGAAGAGTTAATCCTAGGTCCTTCATCCACCCTCCCAACACCTGCCAGACCTAGTTCCCATTAGAGGTAGAAAACTATACATTGTATCATTTGGGAAAAGAAAACAAACAAAAATCAAATCAAAACAAAACAGACACACCCAAAAGCTGTAAGCCAATCAAAGTAAGCTAGCAAGTTGAGACACAGTCCATTGCATAAGGAACAGGAAGCAGGCAAAGTGCTCCGCTGACCTAGTGGTAATACTGCATTGCTAAGCACACTAATCTGGGAAAGTTTGGTTTAATCCTCCTCCAATTTCTTCCTAATCAGCCTTTTCCCCTCCCCCTGCCCAGCTGCCATTCAGTTCCAAGACTTAGAAGTTATTTGCATTGCTTCAGTTGACAGATCCACTAAATCCAGGCAAATTATTTTAACAGGTTTTAATCTATTTCCAAGGCATTTTCCCATGGATACAGTAACACTGATTTCCTTTGTCCTGAAGTGACTGAAATTCAATATACCACAGCAAAAGAAAAACTACAATACAATCCTGACTGCACATCTCTCCCACATTACCTTGACATTTCAGGATTCATCACGCATTTATGGAGTGGGAGAGCTATCAATGAGGTGATATATCAAGCAAAAATGCAGTAAAATTCTGAACAGAAATTGAAGCCTTCTAAATGAAGGCAAACTTAACCAGTACTGGGCCTTGCAAATACATTCATTTGCACTAGATAGTTTTACTTAACAAGGAAAACATCTCAGCACCATTAAGGTAAAAAAGGTGTATCAGAAGGAAGAAAAGACCATATGTAAATAAGCATAATAAAATCAGTAGTGATTACAGATGTGCTGACTTTTTTGTCCCTTTTCTTTAACCTTGGCTGGCATGATAGCCCTAGGAATAGATTTCTATAAGTCCAGTTCAAATGGATAAGGTAATGGATATGGTGTCTTGAATCTAGCATCAACCTCCCAGCAATTAAAAACAACTAACTTAAAAAAGATAGATTGTTTAATTCTCAAGTTATTTCAGTATCTCACTCTGCCTTCAAATAAGGCAGCAGAAAAAAAAAAAAGTCCAACTCATTTTCTGAGCTAGTGCCTAGAGTAAAGGCATGTGGTTGATTCCACCTTGTTTATTATCACTTCTATTCACTAAGCTGTTCATATCATCAGAAGAGACTGATTTTTCCATAACCTCTTAGTAATAGAATATCCATGCCATTAACAATTTCTCAGTGAGGCAGTCCATCTGTTTTTAGGGTCTATATTTTTCAAAAATAAACTCTGAGGACTAATCTGCCGAAATTCAAAGATATTTCTGTAGACAGTTGTCTAACAGACTACAGATTTGAGGGCATGTAAAGGATTAAGTTGAGCTATAAATTAACTTCTAAAGACACAGAACTATTCCAGCATGTCCAATTTCAATCCCAATAAAATGAAGCTTTCTACAAAGCAATTTTCCTACACCAGCTACAGCTGGCATTTTTAAAACTACAAGGAACTAGCACACAGAACTGCCAAAGGCTGCTTCATATAAACAAGTGAGACACTGGTGAAGGTATTTATTCATGCACTCTGTATGTGCAGAATGACAAATAATAAATTTTGCCTTACATGTGGAAAAACTTAATGCCTCGTAAAAGAGGAAAAAGACCCAGGTATGTGGTTGAAGTGGACGACCCAGGAGGTAGTTGCAGCCTTTCAACCCTTTCAGAATGATGCAACACATTTACCTTCAAAATCAGGCACAGCACAGACAGAACTGGGTCTTGATACAACAGTTTTATGCAGCTCCATTTACATGTGCTTATCTTCCTCCAAAACAGAATTATCCAGCAATCTGGTAAACGGCACAGTCCTACAGGCTTAGGTTTGCATATTAAATGGCTTGGAAACATGAACCCAGGGCAGCAGAAGCTAAGCCTCGCTGGGGTGCCCAGGCTGCACAGCACTTTACAACATCAGGCTAACATATGGCTTGCCCTGGTGCCGATTCACAGCATGGCATCCCTCCTCACAAATGGCAACAGTTCAGCAAAGAATCACCCAATGGCTTCAAGGGATAGAAGACACCAATCAAAACTCTGCTGTAAACACCAAAAACAGCTACAATAGGATGGTTAGCTCAGTACAGAAAGATTCTCTTCTCTCAAAACTATTACTATCAGCAGGGTATCCATACATTTATGCTGCCTCAGATCTTCAGATCCTCCTTAGCACAATGCTGACTTGCTTACAGGCACGGTGACAACTCTGCCTTTATAAGCAGCATTAAACCCAACTCCCATTCCTTTGTAAATACATTAGTTCTCATGTGGTAATGTTCTGCTTATCTCTGTCAGCAGCATATGGTGAATATGCCTCAGGACAGTAAGAGGTATATGATGCAAACTTACAACAAGTATGGAGCAATAATACACACAGTATTTCACAGAAGTCTGTGCTGACAACTGCAATTTATTGCAAATGTCCCATTCTAACACTGTTGAAGCTTCTCCATGTAGAACTAAAAGTTTATAAAATGCTAACTTAATTTTTATTCCTTCAAAAAGTTTTAGGAAGAAAAAGTCTTATAATTTGAAAAGGCAATACAATAGTTCCCTTAGACATGAAAAGAAAATAATGAAAAGAAAAACTGTATCAGTGCTTACTTGCTAATTAAACAAGAATTCTCAATAATTTGGGTTACCCATGCAACATAATAAATATGAAAATCCATGCATACCCTAGAGAGCCTGCCACCTAACTACTGAGTTACAGCCTGTGGAAGGCAATACACAGGAAAATCAAACAAGCAGCACTGTTGAAAAATGCAGACATGAGGCATCATGAATTTGCAGAGAGAAGTAACACTTATGAAGCACTACCTAAAATAGCTTGGCAGATTCAAGCTGTCCTGCAATGTGGTACCTATAAACCACGACTATTCCATAATTGTCAAAAGTTTCCCTAGGAGTCTGGACATAAAAAGGCAGCGAGCCACAGAGGTTGTTGCTGCTTTGCCTGTGTGCCTCTGGAATCACAAGGCAACTGCTCACAGAGAAACAGATGCTGAACAAAATTATGCTTCACAGTTCCTACACTGCTCCCTCTCCAGATATATTGATAAAGACAACATGTGTTCCTTGTTACTCCTCCTCCACCATCACTACCCCTGTATCTAGACAGGTTTGTCAGACTCAGGAGATGAAATCTCTCTACAATGACAAAATACTGCATCTTACTTTCCTCTCACCTGCTCAACTGTTTATCCCTTCTAATAGTAAGTAGAGACACAACAGTCTCCTGAGTTTCCTAAAGGCATTTTGTTTCAAGTGAAGATTCCCAGCTCAGCCACTTCTGTAGCATGATGGAGAACTGGAAATGATAGTAGAGCTCTGAAAACAATTTGTTTTGACAGTGGTCAGGGAGGTAAATTGGGCACACTTTGCTCATACACCATCTTAAGAGCCTCAACATTGTAAATTAAGCAAATTAAATTTTCTAACAGTCCTTGCTTGCTGCTGGACTATATATTCCTCAGGTAATAAAACATCCAGACTGACAAACACAACATTCACAGAAATCAGCAGTAGTGCCAGATGCAGCATCAGGGCTTGCATGTAAGAAGGAAGGACACCGCAATAAACTCTGTAAGGAAGATTTCCTCTATAAGACCATTATAATGGTAATTACCTCAGGGTACTACAGCACAGCTGGGAGAACTACAGCAGGAAGTATAATATGTACTCCCACGGGTGTGGTTTATTTGATGAATATAAAAATGCTTCACTACACTTCACTGTATTTAATCACACTGGTTTGCCAGATCAACGAAAATCTCACTTCTCAAGTGCTACTTTTGGGTCCCATGACTTCTCCTTAATCAGGGCATCAGGGCAACCTCACTCCTCAAGTTCCACTTTCAGGCCCTGTGACTTCTCCTTAATCGGGGCATCACACACTGCACCTGCCTCGTAGCATCACAGCCTCTTTTTCACTAAGGAGCTCCACTTGCAGAAGAGTCACCACATGATCCCGTGTAGTATGCGTGCCCAGAGAGGTGAAAGCACTGTCCTCATCCTGCAGGGCAGCCAGAGGCTCGTAAAACACCCTGCAGCCAAAGGGAATCTGCTACCCATGCATCATCCAGCTGCAGCCCCGACACCAGAGCCTCTGCTGCACAGGATGCTACACATCCTACCCTGCACTCTTTTTTAAGTGCTGCTTGAATACATGTAAGTCTGAAAAGATGTTTAAAAAGATTTCTATTTTCCTAAATGTTTTTTTAAAAATCTGGGTATTTCTTTTTCACACTCCTTTCAAATGCACTGATCCAAGCACTTAAAGCAGCTTGTGCTGTCACTTTACAAATTTACTGTGGCTCTGCACACAGAGCAGTATTTTGAGACAGCTATATGCATATATCCACATGACTAATTAACAGCAGGCTGTTGGTATTAATTGCTACTCCCCTGAGACTTTGCACTAAATCCATCCAGAACTATTAAGTATTGTTATTTGATCACAAGCTACAGTGGTTTGAATTACATGATAATCTGATTTTTCATCACAAGAAACACCAAACTTCTAGTAAGCTAGTAAAAAAAAAAAATCTTGAAAACACTGTTAAGATATCTGAAAAATGTTAAAGTTTAGAACAAACTATGAAAGAAAACAAAATTAACATTTTTTAAAACTGTCGTAAGTGTTTTGAGGGGCATAAACCCTGAATTTTCAAAGTGGAAACTGATACAACCCACTGCTGCTTTGTCTGACTGCCATGACTGTGATCCCAGTCATTTTATGGTCACTGCTTTAAAGTGGGTCAGTAACTGTAATTCCTATTTTACAGATATGGAAATCAGAGCAGGGGATGACAATGACTTTGCGAAGAGAAAATTTGACCTTGCAGAGACAAAATTTAAGTCAGGAAAATAAAAAGGCAAATTCAGAAAGTGGCTTCTCAGTACTCTCAGCTTTTACAGGGTTGGTAACACCTCGTAATGTGCTGCTACTGAGGCCCAGATAACACATCAACAAAAGTGCTTTTTCTCTCAAGTTGTGATTAGGCAGCCAAGAAATATCACACACATTTTTCTTAACTGTCCATTTATGTTTAGTAGGCAATTCAGCATTACCCTTCTATTTCTACATCTCAAAACTGCATCAAACTCCAAAGACCTATTTCAAAGAAAATATCCAATATTCACAAGTGACTGAATATTTACATCAAACTAAAGCAGGGTTCAGGAAAGAAGTGGCCAAAAAGTGCTGGGAAAATGAAATAGAGTCAGTTGTACTGCACTGAGACAACAAGAAGAAAAAGCAAATGTCGTAATTGTGGGGAAACAGAAATGGAGAAGTCTAAAAACCAAGATGAAAAGGAAGAGGCGAACAAAAGCAGAAAAAGCATTTTTTTATCTTGAACCACAGACCAGAGCAACCACTTCCTAAAATGACATCCTAAAAGTCATCAGCAGGGGAAAGGGACATATAGCCCACAAGCTGGACACCTAAAAATCAGATTTATCTCCTGATTCCCTTCTTCATCCATTTCAATCCTACCCAGTCTTTGCTGTCAGATTCCTACCATCCAATGTGCCCATACTCTTTGTTACTCTCAAAGCACAGTGACTCTATCAAAATGCTCATTCCTGACTTTCAGTGCTGATTTCATGCCAGCTCTCGAGCCCCTGGCCGTGCCATGCATCATTTCCTATGCACCTAAGCTGTGCTGCAAACCTCTGCTTACTCTGCATTTGCACAACATCCAGGACTTGAAGACTTTGAAGGTCTCCAAAGCAGGATCTTCCAGGAGTAGGTAGCCAGATCCTGGGCAAATGGTTCTTCCACATCAAACTATCAGTCACCCAAAGAGAAACCCCACCAAATGGACATACACTTGCAGTAGGTTTATAGTTGAACTGATTCCCAGTAATGTAAGAATTAGACACTCTTCAGGGAAATTCAAAATACCCCTGCTCTACTCATCTCTATGTGTATTCTGATTTACTGGTTTAAGAATAGAAAAGTTACTTCTAGTGAACTCAGGAATTTAACCTACATAAATACCTGCAAAACTTCCATGAGACACCGTGTATCTCTTTAAAGACCCAGATATTGCATTTTGAAACACCTAATTTTATGCACATGGGAATCAGCTTCACTGAAAATCACTCAGATTTACAGTACGTTTTCCAAAGCACTGAATATAATTTACCTTACAGGTTTTACTTTCAAAGGGATTTAGTCATCTAGGTCACGCAAATACTCTAGAAAATGTTATTTTTTTCTGCTCCTGCTCATGTATTTTTCACACCGACTACTGCAGGCACTTTAGTGTGACCCAAAGTGCACATTTGCTCTGTAATCAATGGACATGGGCAGTTCCCTCCAGGAGGTGAGTCACAGCATCTAAGAGAGGTGCCTAAAGTCAGTGCGCAGACCTGGGAACTGTATCTACATTTAGGCAAGCAGTTTTGTCAAGGCTGGCCTCCCAACATACCATAAGGTAAGGACATAGCAGTTTTACTCTGATTAATTGTTTGGAGACAAAATAAATAACCTTTTTTCTGTGAATATGACTCCTCTGAGCATCAAGGCAGGAAGAGGTTGAGCTATCAGATGAAAACCACCCACAACTCGTCTTAAACCACAAAAGGTACATGTACTTAGCAACTTTAATGTAAATAACAGCATCATAATAGCAGTTTCACATCTTCTACTCCATACTGAACAAAAGAAATACAAATGAAAAATTACCTGGGCACCATAGACTCGTTGCATTGCCTGAAGCAACTGGTTTGTGTATTCTGTAAGGGTTCCTGCATCTTCTTCAAAGACACTGAGCAAAGAACGAGTCTTCCATAAAAGGGAAAAAAAAGCAAAGAGTTTTAGTCCTGAGTGGAAATATTAAAAAGAACCATAAACAACTACAAAGAGATGGTAGTAAAAAGTAAAAATCAATCAGAAATAATATGCCCTTGACTTGCACAATTCTGTTTATTCAGAATCTCCAAACATGCAGAAATTTGTTCTTTTATTATGGATAGGTAAACTGAGGCATAAGGAAGCGAACTGATAAAATGCTAGGGCCACATCCCAACTCCCAGTCTCTTGCTCCTACTAACAGACAGTCCTTCCAACATAATTAGGAATGTAAAAAATCCTGAATATCTTCCTGCTGACGACAGTAATTCAAACCACGTTAAGGACTGGAGGTGAACCACCACTGCTTGCTCACTTTACTTCTCCAGTGTCAGACTGCACTGAAAGCACCCCTTTCCAGTGAGATAATTTACACTCTATTATTCACTCTCCACTGTCTTGAGCAACTCTTAAGGGGCCACGGCCAAAGCAAGCTGATGTCATTGGACCCAACAACTGAGTGTTCATCTTCAACAGGCTCATAAGGATACACTCACTTGGAGATACCCTGTCCTTTCTCCACTCTGCTAACTCATCCTTGTCAGCAAGCAGGAAGGAGAGGGAAGAACTTGTGTTATCTTAAAGACACAAATTCCCTTGGTTTGCTTTGGTAGAATCATCAGGAATTTAGAATTATGTTGCTGACACAGCTCCCGAGATGGGAAAGAAGAGGTATTTCAGAATAATGCTGAGCTTCAGAATTTGCTAGATCTTTACAATAATTAAAGAGGCAAGATTGTCCCTTTAACAAAGTCATGATCCATACTTAGTCTTAGCTTTGATAAATCCAATCTACTTGATGCTAACTGGAAATGTCTCTCCATCTGTGCAGCTAACTTCTATGACATTAATGAGCTTCATCTGTTTACATGAGGGGCATACATAAACTCCAGTACTTTCATAATCATCTCAGTCCTGTAAGAAAGCAAGTGCTTTATTTATCCCCCTATTATAGGAATCTCTAATGTACCTGAAGTATCCAGATTCAAATTTGGGAAATATATTTTCAAAGTTTTAAGATACTCCACTGTTTTAACAGAAGGCATATGCATTTCCCCAAGGCATTTATTCTCGGCAAAACTCGCTGCCCAGACTTTCTTTGTCCTGAAAAACTCAACATCAGCATCCTCCAAGAATCCTGGCCTATGATTAATCCTCATTTCATCTCTGCTCAGAAGTATCTAAGCCAGAAACCAGTGCTGCTCAATGGTTAAAATACTGACCTGGGAGTCAGTCTTCAGGTTCTCTTTGGTACCTTCTTACTCTGAATAACTTTAAAAGCTCTCAACAGCTCACTCTGCTAATGTGCTAGGCTGCTGCAACACTTCCTACCTGAGAGATGCTGGCAGTTTGGGAAGCTAGCTTGAGATCCCAGCATGTAAGGGAATACACATTAAAAAGTATTGTTTTCAAACAAAGGGAATGTAAAAACCAGACAATGGAGAGGAGTCCAAGTCAATGAAATGGATACCAGGAACCTAAATATTTAAAGGACCTGTGTACAGAACTTCCCTATAAAGACAGTGGCGCGATTTTGCGAGTTTTCCACATTAAGATATTATTTCAGTAACTGAAAACATATTGATTTTAAAAAATATCTGGTTTCAAATGTTTTATCTTCAATGATGTACTGGAACTAGCAAAATAATGTCAACAAACTATCTTGTATCTATACAGCGCTCAACTGCCTTCTTTCGTGTTACAAGGCATGTGAAAAGAACTGGGCATGAAGATGGTTATAAAATAAATCTGGGGAAAGCAAAAATTACAAAACTTGACACAATGTTTATCAAGACAAATCTCAAGCCAAAACTAAAAGGTTATAAAGAAACTGCCTGAAGTAGGCTACAAATCACACACTGCGGCATGCTGGAAAAGGTTCCCAAATACAGGAATGTCAGCTACATTCATAAATCTTACTGAATTTTTGCAGGTTCAGATTTTTCATTTGTCTAAATATGGCTTGAGGTAGAACAGCTCCAGGAACCAATTTCTGAAAGTCTTGGCCTCTGTTAATAGCACATTGTTTGAAAATAATAAAAACAGTAAATGATTCAGACAGTTTGGAAGTTATTCTTGGAAACTTTTACATTTAAGAATACCATCTGAAATCACGACAACAAAATACCAGCATGTGTGTATTTCCTTTGTTGCTGTTTTGACAAATTCTGGAAGAGCAGCTAATGCCGCTGAAATAAACCAGTAATCCAAATATTAAGCTTACATTTAGGAGGCCCTATTATTCACAATATTATCTCGGCTTCTGGAAAGATAGGAAAAAGTTTTCTGGTTTCATGTAAGTATTTCCCTTGATTTTAGCATGACTGCTGACATAAATTTTTCTCTATTTTGTAGCCAAACACCTCAAAATTAAGTCACTTTTTATGGCCTCTTTCAGCCAGTGTCTGGAGACAAACCAAGACAAAAGTACTGTGTTGATGGGGAGACATAAATCAAGTTTCAGAAACCTGAAGAAGAAATAACTTCGGCCTAATTCTCCTCTGTCTTGTGTGTAAATCACATACTTCACACAGTTCATACAAAGTGAGGTTATATCCTCATATCACCATCCCTTTGCATTGCTGTGACTGCATAGAGCAGAAAAGAATCAGGTTCCTTCAAGCAGAAGTAAATGATCCTATAAGATGCTATGCTGCTCATTTCTGTGGAACAGAGACTTTTTGCCTTGATTACATGAATTGAAATCTCTCCCCAGTGAAAAAAAGTAATAAAAATATAAAAGACTGAAAAAAACAACTCCTGCTTCCTTGAATCAAAAGAATGTATTTCAGCAACACTGGGCCTTTCTATTAAACCATGTCCCTCCCTCTCAAAGTTTCAGAGTTTGAAGATAAAGCAATGACCAAATCAAGGCAAAACATCCTGCAAATAGTCAGGTTTATGCACTGGTATTCCAGTAATTGCAAAGGAGATGTTAACAGCCTTTATTTCAGGCCAGAGGAAAGATGACGACCTCCGAATTCAGTTCAGTGCACTGTTCAGCTGCTTTCAGTCAGAGTTACATTTTTAATCATTGAAAGAAGCATTGACTGAAGAGGTAAATTAGTTCACTTATCCTGCGAGTCAAGTTCTTCAGCTTTAGGATGCAGTGGGGAGGTTAACACAAAAAATGTTACTAAATACCCACAAGAAATCAAGCACATTTTGGCAAACTGTGGAACACAGAAAAGCTCAGGCTGGTAAGGAACTCTGCAGGTCATCTTGTCCAAACCTCTGCTCCAAGCAGGGCTAACTTTGATGTAACATCGGGTTACTCAACACTTTTCCCAAGACCAGAGTTTAAAATTCGCAAGGATGATTACAAATACGCCACATCAAACACACGACGGAACTCTTTCTTACTACAGTGGGGGATTTCACGAAATTACAAAGAAACAGGATAAGATGAGGCAATTAAGATAAGATCCAAGGCTCATTAAGTCCTGACAGGTGCATTTCCAATCCTTCCTTCAAAATGTCTCACGGCAGACTCTGTAACACCTTGCAGCAATCTGCTCCACGCCTTACCTATTCGTTCCTCCTCCTGACCCATGGGCAGATGAGTTAGGATTACAACACAGGGCTATCTAGGAGCTGGATCCATGCTGGTCCACCCTGCCCTCACTTCTTCTTTCCCTGCTTCATCCACTACTTCTGTGTCTCTCTGCACCACGCTTTGTCCCCAAGTGCACCTTCCCCATCCCTCAGTGAAATTTCCACGCTTTCCCCTTCCCTTTACTTCTCCCCAACCCAAGCAGCCCCTGAACACATCTGGCATGGTATGTTCCCCGCGGGGGGCTTCCACAGTCCCCAGGGGTCCCCCCTGCAGCTGCGGCACACCACCGCTCCCGGCAGCGGGGCACAGGGCGCTGCACTGGGGCCAAAGGAGGAACGTCCTCCCCTGCCTGCCCTCGGGACGGGAAGGGCGGAGACCGCCTCTCCTCGTTCTTAGACTCCTTCAGAAGGAGGTCATCTTCGGTGGGATCCGCCCCACTCATCCTCATGAGAGCTCCTGTACCCGAACTGCGGCTCTTGAGGTGCAGGCACGCTGGCGGTGACGCTCCCGCAGCCCACTTTTATCACCGGGGCCGGGTGACTCACCGCGCACAGGTGACTCTTTCCCTTCAGGGGAAGCAGCGCACCGAGCCCTGCCCACCCGTCCTTCCCCGACACACCTCGGCTGTGCAGAGCAACCCTTACAGCCACCGAGCGCAGACCCCGACGGGACGGTGCGGGGAAAAACCCGCAGGAGTTTCTCCGAGGGCGGTGAGGAGAAAGAGCGCAGCTCCCCGGCCCGCCCATGCCGGAGGACAGCCCCCGTTCCCCCAGGAGCAGACTCTGCCCGCTTTGCCCCCGACGAGTGCCCCGCGGGACACCAGACCTGCCCCGCGGCCACACGGGTGCCGTCTGCCCGCCCCCCGTGCGCATCCCCGCTCCCCGACAGCTCCGGCAGCCGAGCTCGCCCTGACCCAATTCCCCGCCCGCCGGCCCCCTGCGCC
>VYZT01020453.1:13747-53957 GCA_013400735.1 Pomatostomus ruficeps
TCGGCAGCGTCCCACCCTCTCGCCGGCCCCACGGGGGCGGCCGCGGCGCTCGGCAGGCACCGGGCACGGCCGGACGGCTCCGCTGGCGGCGCCGGGGCTGCTCACTCCGCCCAGTTCCCGTCGGCCGGAGGAAGCGAGTCACGGGCAGGGCCGGTGGGGGGAGGCTTCCTGCCGCCATTAGCTCGGCGGGACGGACGGAGGGCGCATATGGACGGTGGCCCGTGCCCTCCGCCCCGCGGGGGTGGCAGGGCCGGCGCGGCCTCCCGCAGCCCCGATCCGGCCCCGGGAGAGCAGGTTGGCGCAAGGAGGGACGCAGCAGCGGCCGTGAATCCCCCCTCGGCTGAGAGAGGCTGTGAGGGTGCTTGGGTGTAGTAAAAACCAGGGGACCATCACACCCTCCAGATAGAGATTGTGCGGTTTGAGAACCTCCAGCTGTGGGCGAACCTTTTGCTGTGCTCTCCTCAGGGACACTTTCTGGGATCAGCACAACACCTTGCTTATCAGCGACCCTCGTTTGTGGCATCCGGGTTCGCTCTTGTCCATGGACAAATCTGCAAGTGAAGCTGTGGGGCCTCGGTGTGCTCCAGGCAGGCCAATCCCCACCCAGCCATAGCCCATAACACCATAACCCCATAACACTCGGGGCGTTAGAAGGGATGCATTTGAAGTTACTATTTGAAGTAACATAGTTACTAGCTATGCTTTTATGTCTGTCGGGATGCTGTCTTAATTGTGTTGGATACTCTGGCATTTAGACATTAACTCGGATGCTTAGTTGAACAAAATGAGTATTTTCAAAGTGAGCACAGCTTGATCTGTGAGTATGTGATTATGTGCATGTTTTTGAAGGGTGGCCATTGCTTTTGGATACCTTAGCTTCTCCAAAAGTCCAGAGTTACAGACCTTGCAGAAGTTGCTCCATTCTTGTCAGCTGTAGCTTTTGTTGCTGCGGTGTGCCTTGAGATAAAAATGGAAATACTCAAATCTAGAATCTCATTTAAGGGAAAAAAAAAACAACAAAACCCATTTCTGAAGACTTTAGGAAGAATTCTGCCAATTAAACAGAATATGCAAACAAAAATACTTTCTGTAAGATGCTAACATCTTCAAAGAAATTTCACAATCTTGAGATAACTCATATTGCTGCCCTCTTTTAAAAGAAAAATAATTTTAAAACATGCAGCTTGAGTTATGAAAGTACTCCAAACGTTAGTATCGGCCAGCTTTTTACACCTAGGTCCCAGTGGATTTTTCCACTTCTGTCATTCTTAAGCAATAGCAAACATTTTATATGACAAGGTGATTGCTAATAAAGGTTGAGGGGGTTTTTTTTCTGATTAAAAGACTTTTTGCAGATCAGCTGGATGATTGTTTTCTTTAATTATGTATGAGAAAGACCACTGAACCCTGTAATTCTGGCTAAGGTATTTCTGTGTGTCTGACATTGATTGGTATTGCTTCTGAAGCTCATGATGGATGGGACCTTTAACCCAGTGTGCCAAGCCATAACAGTGGGACTGCTCCACCAGTCCTGAAGCTGGACTCCCTGTTCCAGGTCTTTGAGTAAGAACAGAGGTCTCACATTCAGTCCCTTTTCCTGCCTGCATAAAGACACTGAGCCATAATAAAAATCTCTAGCTAATACCAAAAATACCAAGGATGGCAGTATGTATTTACATAAAGAGAAAATGAAAATAGATACAGATTTATCATAATAACATTTCAGAGAATTTTAGAATGGTGAAAAGAGGTCAGAGTTCTTTTTTTCTACAGAACATGAAATAGGGCGCTAGTTAAGCATTAGGCTTAAGAATCTATATTAATATCTGAGCCAATTTTGTCAGTCTGTGTTAAGTCTTATTTTTCTTTCATCAGAGATTTTGAAAACATTACTTGAAATTCATGGAGAACAAGAAAACCATGCTTCATCAGGTTTTCTGTATCTGTTAAAGTAGCTTCAGGACATTTCTTAATATTTCCCAAATACTTTATTTACAACTCTTGCCTCTTTCTTTCCCCCTCTAGTCTTGAAATAGTTCAGCAACAGCTCTTCCCCATTAGGTTGAAGCATTTCTTTCACCAGGAAAGCATCGAGGTGATTTGTGGTTTTATTTCACACCAGTGCAATAACCTGTAAGGTTTTGTCTTCTTCCTTTTGATGGCCTTGTTTAGTCTGAGGCTCAAGAGTGGAAGCCTGTTGTCATTCCAAACGTAAGGATAGTTATTTCCAGAACAGGTTCTACTAGTTTTATTTAAATAAAACAAAAAGCACTTCATCCACTTACTGAAGGGTGATGCTTTTTACTGGCTGTCATCCTTTGTTGCGTCATTTCTTACACAGCTATAAACTTGGCAGATTACTTATTTATAGTGATGAAAATGTTTTTATTGAACTTTCCCAATACAGTCTAGGTGGTTTTGAATTTTAAAAAATTGCCTATTAGTAATTGAAATTAATTTCCTGGTCACTTGGTTTTATTGGGTCTCAAGAATTATTCTTCAGTTTTGATAACTCCAAATAATGTTTCCAAAAGAATTAAAATAATCCACAGCACTACCATCAAACATTTCAACAATTTATTTATACAGCATTAGCAGAATCATTAAAAAAAATTAGGTACCTTGTCCTTGGGCAGGCCTTTGGGTAGAGGTGTCTCATCCTTCGACACAAGAAAATACGGTTTCTGGGTTTCCTGAGTTTCTGTGTTCTATGTCCAGGTACTGAATGCAATATACTCAGCTACCACGAGAAGTCTTGCTAGTGAAAAGCACTCTTTAGCCATTCTGGGAACATTGTACCTATGGAAAGAGAACAGGGAAACAATAGGCATAGAACCCAGAATCAGTCACTTGAATGCTCAAAGGACCTGCCACATCAGTGTGAACTGAGCTGGAGATCAGTCCTGGGAAGCAGTCCAATTAATTTGTATGTGTGTATTCTGTAACCTGCAGATTACTTGATTACGTTAAGAAAAATGGCTCTTAGAGTGTGAAAAGGAAAAAAACCTGGAATGGCTACAATTAAACAGATCCATTCTGCTTATAAAACTAGTAAGAAATCATAGTATTGGGTAAAATCAATAAATAATTGAACATTGAGTATGAAGTAATTCATTACATAAATTAGTTGTACTGTTTCTAAGAAGAGATGATGCTTCCTTCCAGCAAAAGCCTGACTGTAGCCAAAAAATCTCATAGTTGAGAGAATGATCAGTTTTGAAGGAAAGAAGAAGAAAGTTTGAATTCATCTGGAAGTTCAAGGTTTGTCTGCTAAACAAATCTTTTGGCAAAATGGTATAAAATCTTCCAGTATTACTGCAGGCCTGCAGAAATTGGTGCATCTTCAAACCTGAATTTGGGTTTTAGCACGGGACAGTCTCATTCCTGTTTGAGGATGGCCAGGAACATCCCTGGGTACCCAGCCAGTCGAGTGTGGCCATGTGACTAAAGGACCACGGTGTGAGATGGCAGCTGGGGCTGTGCCTTCTGCAGGACTGAAGGCCTCAGTGCCACGCTTCCGGATTTGCCCCAGTGCTTTCCCAGCTGACTGCCCAGTGCCAGCTCAGGGCTGCAAGCAGCAGTGCCAAGCCTGGATGGTGCTGTGCATGAGGTAATAAGCCCTGCCAGCTCTAATTGGACTGTTTGGAAACAAGGCAGCTGTTGTGCATCCTTAGCCTAATTTATTTCCAAATTTGATAATCCACCCAGTATTAATGGAGAGCTGACTATAATTATTTTTTTCTGGTTAGACTAGTTACAGAGTAAGTCATACTGCATTGTGTTTTCTTTCTCATATGTTCCATTATAATTTTAAAGAACATATTGCATTATACTTCCTTTTTGGCTTCCTACCTTACAAGAAATTTCTGAGCAGTGCTGTGGTAGTCACATGTTTGCTAAGTCAGCTGAGTCTATTTATGCATTTAACAAAGTGTCTCATATTTTTCTTTGTGCTCAGTAACAAAGAAATTCTTGAACTACATTGTTCAATGTACCCAATTCTTGTGTAATAATTTACCATAAGTTGTGCGGCTTTGTATAAATATATATCTAAATATAGAGAATATGTTCTATGATAGTAGCAATAAATTGCTTCAAATGAATACATGTGAAAAATGTGAAAAATACTCTTAGTACTTTCACTACCAGAAGCATCCCAAACCAAATTTTTTAATAGTATCTGAATAAATTACTGGTTGAATTAATAATAGGGCATCTGATGCACAGGATATGTCTTGGACACATAGAAAAGAAGTATCTTGTGATTTTGTGTATGACCCATAACATAATATTGGGCTGAAATAAAATTCCACTGAAATTACTAATTGCTATGTAACCAAGATGCCATGTTCTTTGTTTTAATGTAAAACACATGGCTTTGTTTATTTCCATTAAACACATTAGTAATATGCCAAAATGGATATGCACAGATGGACTAGCTGGTGGGATGGATCCAATTAAAACCTCATTGAAGGTGAAGGGTGTAACTGCCACATTTAATTTCATGTAATTTAAAGACAATTAAGTCCCCTCATGTAACCAAGCATAGCAGCAGCCTCCACCCAGATCCGGAATCAAAACACGGTTTCAAATGCTGGAGTGTCTGATGGCAATACCAGCCAGAGGTGTTGCCACCACTTCCTCCATGCCTGCCTCTGCTCTGTGCTGCATGGACTGGGGTAGTGTTGCCATGACTCTTTGTTTGGGGGCCTGTCTGATGGAGGGCATCTGATTTAACAGTTTGCATTTGCTTTGCAAGAAACAGGAACAATGAAAGAGTGGGTAGTTCATTGGAGAATTATTGGAATATTTTAAGCTAAAAATTTTCATGTTTTTGCAGTGCAAATGTCAATATACAAGCTCCTTCCTCCTTCTAGCTGTGCTTTTTGTGATGTATGTTGCCCTCTAACCTTCTGCTTCAGGTGATAGTCCACCGGAGTTCACGGCTGTCTGAGGAATGGTGAAAAATCTCTAGGGAAAATACAAGAAGTGACAAAAAGAATAATACAGGTAGTTCATCAAAGAAATGCATATCTGGTATGATTATGTGCATTAAAATAATAGACACCTAATGTCCGATATATGATTATGAATTGCCAATACATAACCTGTTAGGCATAGAGGTTACCAAAAGTCAGAATGCCACATTCAAATGCAGGCTGGCTCTGCAGGAAAGACTGTCTATTTAGTATCAGAGGGAACCTGCTTTTGAAGTCTTTACAACATCAATACAAATATCAGAAGAAAATGCACCCTAGTTTTGTCACTGTGTGTAAAGCCAGCTCTTGGCCTAATTTTTTTTTATCATGAGACTACATGAACCAATCAGGCCTTGCACTTTTGTGTTTCCTTCTGGACAATACAATTGAGAAATTAATGTTGTCTTAATTCTGATCGCTGCTTTGGTTCACCTTCCCTTGCATCTTTCTATGTCTGGTTAGGCTAGAAAAGCTGAACGACGATAATATCTTAACATTTATATATAGCAGAACATACCTTAAGGCCTATTAGAAGTCCACAAAAGTCTGACAGAATGATTATATCCTTTTTGGTCCTCCTGTTTTCTGTTTGGACTCTTTTTGTTCTCCATACACAGCATAGCACAAAGGGGTCTGGGTCCATAACTGAGGCTACTGCACACCACAGAGGCTCCAAGCAGCTCTCCTGCCTGCTTCCCCCTTGAGCAGAGCCTGTCTGTGCTGCCCAGGGCAAAGGCAGAGCAGGATGTGGTGGTGCAATAGGATGTCATTTTGTCTTTTTAGAGAAGCAGCAAAAAGCCCAGAGGATGATACAGAAAGCAATAAGGAAACTCTAGGCAGCACCCAAATGGGCACTGATACCACAATCTGTTTGTTTCCTGCTGGGCAGTGACTCCTCCCAGCAGGCTGCCAAGACAATGTCAGGAGCACAAGTATGACAGCAAGTGCAGTCAGACAAGGAAAAGACAGTGCTGTATCGCTGCCCAGGCAGCAGATCTGGACACCCTCAGTCTCGCTCAGCAGGAACCCTCTCACGAGCTCTGTGTTCCTCCTCAGATGCTTCCAGTGTTGCAAGATCAGATGTTTCCAATTTTTCTTCCTGTGGCGGCTAGTTAGAAGTTCTGCTGCTGTCTGGGGTAAGCCAAATACTGGAAACCCTTTCCTGTCATATGACTGGACCTACTGCTGCAAATGAAGGGCTTGCCAGAAAGCTGGAATTCTGCAGCGTGTGCACTGAGGTGCTCCATCCAGCATTGCTGCTGGAGGCAGGGTTTTCACCGTGGCGTGCTGGGGACTTGCTTTGGTAGGGGCCAGTGAGGATTGTGAGGGGAGCAGAGTTGAATCATTATAGGAGAAGGTTGCAAGCCACATATTGTTACTGCCTTTTGTAGCATTGCAGCTCTTGAAGTGTCTTTTCAGAGGTATGCTGCCCTTACAGCATGGGTGAGAGAGCACAGCCCCTAGGAGGCCAACAGCAGGGCCCAACTGCTGCTGTTACCAAAATAATTCTTCCAGCTGGCAAACCTCTCTCAGTATTTTCCCAGGATAAAGGTCACTGTGAGTGAGGTACAAGCAAGGTGAACTATTCCACCAGGCTGTGGGCAGCTTTTGGGTTATAAACTGCCCACCATAAGGGACTGCTCAAGCACCTGAACTTGTGCAGAATTTGCCTTGCAGCCGAGAAGCTGCCCCGCCCTTTGGCTTTTCATCGTGTGATTCGCCATGCAGGCAGGTTTGTAACCCTGCAGCAATGCCCTGTGTTACCTGTGCACTTGACAAGCCAGCTCCAGCCCTGCAAACTTAGAAACTTGTGTTTAGCCTGTCAGATTCCTGGAGATTAATCAGGCATGTAAATGTTGGCTGGATCAGTAAATAGTTTCCCAGTTCTTTCAAATTCATTTATGGTAACACATTGCTTTTCTTTGTTTTTCTTTCACATTTTAAAACCAGAACATTCAGTTCAAGGGTCACATACAGTCATTATCTTTAAATACTCTGTAAACATAAGTGCTGACAAGATCCTAGGTCAGCAAGTATCTCTCAGTGAAAATCATGAAGCATGCAGACAGCATGTACTGCAGTCAGAGTCAACAGGACCTAATAATATGCATAGGTTTTTCTTAAAAAGGACCAGTGGTTTCTAATTAGTTTTTCACCCTCTCAAATCGAGCTTTTATGAAATAGCAAAAAGAAAAAAGCCCCAAACAGAAGAGCAGTACCATATCTGTGACTGTGAGAACATGAATAATAGTGCAATGGAAAATGTTCTCATCAGTGTTTAAACTAACTTAAATACTTTGAAAGAAATCCGTGACAAAAGAGAAGTTGCCAGAGTTTTTCATCCCTCCCCTCAACAGAACTGCTTGTGCATACAGAATTTCAGAGGTTTTGTTAGATTTGATTTACACTGTTGTAGCATTGCCAAATGGAGAAATGTTCAGTATTTTGAAAAGTAAATCAAAAAAGAGTGGCTTAATTTCAAATAAGTGCTCTGGTCATTGTTAGCTTTGAGTCCAGATCTCTTCTTGATGATGCTGTTGTACCTTAGGACTGGTGCTGCCAGCACCTGTGGTTTTCACCATGTCACAGCCTTCTAGGGCACGTTTGCTGTAAGGGGCTACCAGGCTGTCAGCTGCCTGTCAGAGCTTCCCTGGGTGACATGTCCTTCTTTTTATAAGATGGGAGAGATTTGGGATTGGTTGGAAAAGGACTGGCCCTTCACATCATGGAGGAAAGAAAAAAGGGGGTCCTTGATTTCTAAATGTTCACTGTCAGAAATCAAATAATTAAATCTCCACAGCAATTATTTTAAGCTAAGTTCATCATTTTCACATGATTCCATGCATTTTAGGAGTCCCAAGTAATGAAATTTGAAATGCAATGCAATTACTAATAAACAGAATACCAGTGTTTTGGGAGTAATTCTAGGTATATATTAAAGAACAGATGGTTTTGGTGTGTTGCCTCCATTTTGCTGTTAAACCTGACGCGCCTGAATAAATGAAACTAGATAAAGTATTTAATGCAGAAATTCACAAACTGTCGATTTCCATGTCTCTCTCTACCATTTTCCTCTGCTTGTGAATCCAGAAGCTGATTCAGTGTTTAACAAGGGTGAATTGCTTAATCTTTATTAATATAAATGAGAGGAGTTTGTCACCCTTATATAGGTCCTAAAAGGATGTCTCCTATGAGAGCATCATGTGAGGGCATCATGTAACTACAGTTGATTGCTTATAGTTTATTTCATGGGTACAAATACTCTGCTTTTACAAATATTTGAAATTATGCATAAAAGAGCCTTCTTTAAGTGCTTAAAAATTGCTAGTACTTTATATGTAAACAGCCACATTCTGATTAAAATTGTGTGTTAAAAGCAGTCAAAGCACAGTATATAGTTGATATTTGTGTGCGTCTTTTTTTAAAATAACCTAACACACACTGCTTCCATGTTGCGAATTGTAAGAACTGTTTACTGTATGCCTAGTATGCCAGAAGTTTTGATTAATCAAAATTGCTAGCATCCTCTTGTATTAAACCCATATTTAGATAGAGAGGTGCTGTTTTGATGCACATTTACCTTTTATTAACCTGGCTGGTATTTGCTGAAGCAGAATTCTATTATTTCAATAAAATGGCACATGCAAGTTATGAAACTCCCAGGCAGTGTGAATTATATATAGCTGCTGTAAAAAGACTGGTAAATTTTAGCTTCTCTAGGTTTTCAGAAGCTAAGGTATTAATTAAGCAGAGGTGGATAAATATACAGCTTTGATGAAGACATTTTTCATCGCGAGGATGTGTCTGCTGTTTCTATAGTCTGCAGGCACACTGCATACAAAAACAAGGCAACAACTCTGCTGGTTGGCATCATTACCAATACAGGGCAAAAGCAATTATTATGTGTGGAAAACTGTAATGGAAATTTATATCAACAAAAGAGGAAGAATTGACATCTGAAAAAGTGCATGAAAATAAAACGTAATTAATCAGGGATATCATCTTCCTACGGTACTGCATAAATAAAAGCTATGTGTGCAGAAGGGCCTCTTGAAATAAAAGTGTGGGCCTCCAAACAAGAGATGTGCCTTTCTCATAGACATAGAGGCAAAGAGGGATTCCTCTCATGGACCTGGATCCACTTGTCTTACACTACTCAAGTCCTAATTTAGGCTTTTCAAACAGAGTGAATGTGAGTTAGGTACGCGCGTGCCTGAGGCGATGCACATGCTTTGTTTCAAAGGGATGCAGTGCTGCACTGACATCCTCATGACAGCTCAGTGTAAAGGTCCTTTCTCTAGCATTCTGCCAGTTTTTCATCTTTTCATTTTGTGATCCTGTCTTTGTAAAAGCTGATTTAGCTGTGTCTTGCAAATGAATTTATGAAGTGAGAGGTGGCAAAGAGATTAATCTGTCTACATAGTATATTAAAATAAGAGTAAGATGCTTTTCTCCTCTGGAATAGAGCTTTGGGAGGCTGTTTGTTGTCAGAGATAGGAAAATGAAGCTTGAGTGATCTCAGAGGTAAGAAGCACTCTTACTTATTTCCTGTATTTTTGTAAAACCTCTAATAGAAGAATCTAATACATCATGTATCAACCTTTTGGGCACCAAAAGAATTCCAAACTGTTTCTGAATATCCAGTTTAAGAATTTGGCCTTTTTTTATTTTCAAGGGCACCTGAAAATAACTCTGAAAGAAAAATCTTTGCAGGGAGGGGGTAATAGCTGAGCTCAACAGCAAATTCTTCATCTGTATGCTAAAACCTAGACTTTTTAGGAACAGATATGATGCTGATGTGAACAGAGTAGCATTGAATTATGACTTATTTCTTCTCTGTGAACTTCCCTTTGAAAGTTTTAGTCCTGAACTCCATTTCTACTTGTGGATCAGCTAAGAACCATATGCCCCATAAGTTTTTAAAAACAAAAGAGGTTTCATGACTATGGACAATAATCACAGTCAGAAAGAATTATTGCAAAATTAGTTGTTATTTATTCTCTCAGAGGTGGGGCGGGGGAGGGGGAGAGAAATTTTTGTAAAGCTGGCATATCCATTCACAGAATATTCACTTTTCTTTATCACTTATTGGCCTGTTCAGTGATATGATTGAGTTCCTCCCTGGCTGGCCGGTGTGTTCCTTTCTCACTGCTTGCTACATGTTTTAGGGAATATCATTGATTTTGTCTCAATTCATGTCTGATTTGGCCCAATAATGAGAATTTTATTAGTGACTTTCATGAGAGCAGGAAAAGATAGATAAATTAAAATCTTGACTTGGGATAAAAGGAAACCCTTGGTCTTGGCAAATACTCTTTCTTTGCTTTAAAATGAGGTGTTTAAATAATATTTTTTAAGTCTGCTTCCATGGACCATTGTAAACCTACACATTCTACTGGTTTTTGGCGTTTTTTTAAATAGAAGGAGTCATCATTTTCATTTAGAAGAAATATTCAAGTCAAATTTTCCACTGTCACTGCAAGGAGAAAGACAAATTACTTTTCCTCTTAAGTTCTTGCAGTTTGATTCTGTTCCTCACTCTGTTGCCGTGATAAATAATGCCCATGTGGATCATTTAAGGTTGGATGGTAGCTGGCCCATCTGTGGGCTACTTACTGTGGTGGTGGACTCAAGGTGAGGTAAGACCAGCTCAGGGCTCAGAGGATTGTAAGGCTAGTGCTAAAAAGTTTCCATGGTGAGTGTGGGGCTGCCAGCCAGCCAGAAAAAGGGAGAGAGGGACATATAGAGAGCTTTTATCACACTTTCTCCTTGCTAGCAAGGAGTGCAAGAGGGGACACACTGTATGGATTACAAGAAGTCTATGATGGGCAAAGCAGTTTGGCTGCTCCCTCTGCACAGGGTCCCTGCACTGTTTCTCTTATAAACCTGGTATTGCTGGCAGAACCTAGTCTCTACAATGTGGTTTCTAAATCCTTTCACAGAAAATCTCTTTCCAAGTGTTTTAACTACCTATTGATCAACTGCCAGAAAATGACAGCTTGCTGTCACTGCTGCTAACTAAAGACGAGGATAGGGGACATGGCATATTGATTCTTTGGTGTTTATTCTACTATGAAGAACAAAAATCATAAATGGCGCGAGGTGGAGAATTGATTCTTCACTGTTTGTCCTGATACAAGGAACAAACCACCAACAGCTGGAGTGGGCAGGAGCCAGGTTCAAAGCAAACAAAAGTAGGTTCTTCAATTCACATGGGGCTGAGAAGTGCAACAGAGGATGCTTTGAGTGTTGGGGTCTTATATTGGTTCAAGGTTTGGTGGGACAGGTTCAGAGAAGAGAAATGTGTTAAGGGTTGCTAAATACATGGCAACCAAACCTGCCTCAGGCAGACTCTGACCTGCAAATGCTGGAAGATGGGAGAGTTTGGGGGACACATACCATGTGAGTTTCCTGTGTTCTTTCAGCTGCTGTCAGAGACAGGATCCTCAACATGGCGGATCTTTCCTTTGACCTGATACAGCTTTTTTTTTTTTTGTTCTTGTGAGGCATGTCTATTTTATAAATAGTAATGCTATCTTACTGCTTTCTACTTTGGCTTCTCTATTATCTCATCCATCAGCTATTTCTTGTCTTTCTGACTGCCAGCAAAGATGAACATTCATTATGTGTCCAGATGGTACCTTGCACAGTTGGGGTCAGACTGGTGTGATCAAGTGCTTTCACAATATAGCCATTATTAAGAAATAGTGTAGAAACATGGGGGGTTGTAGGTTTTTTTCTTCTGGGTTTTGTTATGATTGTCATTTGACTTCCGTAACCCAAATCAAATTAGTTAACACTTTTTGTTAAGAATGAAATGTTCCCAACAATGTAGAGATTTTCTCAATGTCTCTTTTTACCATGTAGAGAGCAGCTTCAAAGGTTGTGGAATCATGATACCTTTTACTAATAAGTTCTTTATTTTCCCCCCTCTCTATATTAATGCAAATAATTTAGTATCTTGATATAGTAGTCTTTGTTTATTGACGTGTAAAACAAACAATGCCCTGTTGACACAAGAGTGCTTTTTTTTTTGTTAGACTGGGGCTTGGATGACTAGATTTTTCAAGAAGAATTATCCTTGCAGGTTTACTGGAAAATTGGGTCATAACTGTCTGTCCTTTAGTGGCTAAGTGTTCACAAGCACCATCTATGCAGTACCATGATATTTGAAGGAGTCAGTAAGAGCTAAAAGCCCAGGTTGCCAGCTGTAAAACAACAGTGCTGCAGCAAGACTGTAAAACTGTCCAGGTAGAAACATAATACAAGATAGCCTGAAAGCATGGGAATTAAAACTTGAAAACAATGGGATTGAGAATCAGCCATGGACAAGGTGGTCACATTGGCAAACTCTGAGCACATATTTGCAGTGCAACTATTAAAAAGGGCAAGTTTGGTCTAAACTGAATTCCTGTTGTAGATTTGATTAGGAAAAAATTTATCTCATGGTGCTAACTACTGATGAAGAACTGACAATTTTTTCAGGACATTTGTGGCTTTGAGAATATCCATATCTAAAATACACTGTTCAAAAGAAAATATGCAGAAGATGCTAATTAGCGCTGTATTTTTTCTATAAAATCATAGAATATCCTGAGTTGGAACGGACCCATAAGGATCATCAAAGTTGAGTTCTTATACTTGCATAAGCTGAGATCCAAGCCTTTGTGGGCAAATGTTTTGTTTGAAAGAAATCATGGATGCATAAATTTTCTGTGTGGATACTTACATAAAAAAGGATTTGAAAAGTATACATTATTGTGCAAATAAGGGCTGTTCTGTAATACCCAGAAGTAATGGGTTTTAAAGATCCTTTTCCATAGACTTGCATACCATCTTGACAAACAAATTGTTTGGATTTTAAACACTCCGACTAGCAAAAATGTCCAAAAAGAGAAAATCACTAGAATTTCAGATTTGGATAATCCCATCAATCAACCTGTTTTCCCAGCTGGGTAAAATTTTTGTTAGTTTAGGGAAAGAGTAACAAAATCCTTTTTCACTACACCTTCTGAAATACTTACAAAAGTTCACATCCAGACATCTCCCAGCCTTCCTCAGAGGAGATGACGTACACAAGGTGTGTGATGGCAGACACCAACAGTTTGCTGATGCAGGGAACACATCGCTCCTTTCCCTTAATGTCAAGTGTTCATTTAATTAACTTGCTTAGGTGACTGTATTTTGTTACCAGTTTTTTCACTAATGAAGTGAAATGCTCTGTTTGTGTAAAACACAAGTGAAGTTGAAACTAAAGTGTGTTTTCCCATTTGAAGTAGGAGGCAACTACAATAGAGCTGCCAAGAGAGGGGCTGACTCATTACAATCCCAGACAGTATATAGAGGCATGTATCACATTTCTTTTGTCTTCAGTCCCTTGAAACTGCTACTGACTCCAGCTTTGGATGGGTGTGCTGGAAGTTTCTTGCCTTCTTGAACTTAATGCAGCCCTTAGTTTGTGCACACAGGGTGCTTGGCTTGTGTGTGATGCACTTGTGGGAGGAGTGAGAGCACTTAGGAGTTACATCACCTTTCTGTCGTCCTTAATACCACTGCAGGTTTCTGAACCAGCCTCATGTCTTCTCCTTGTGGCCAGGGCAATGGCTTGAGGCATCTCCAGGGGATTTTTACTTCCCAGCTGCCTCTTCTAATATGTGAGGACATGGCTTGGTTTCTGTGCTCATCACAACTGCTTCCTCCAAGGTAAATTGCATATTATAAACACGTTCATAGGTACTTCAAAATGTGCCAAACCTATGGTCACTGTGGGTTGCTGGGATTTTTCATTTGTTTTTTTATTGGAAAACTACATGGGACCTTAAGCAGCATGTCTTTCAGCCTTGCTTTCACAGCACCCTTTCTTCCTTCTTAACTCTGCCATTAAAAATTTGCTTTGGGCTGATGCTTGGTGCTGAAAACTTGGCCTGAGGGTCTATTTTTCTGTGTGAATTTCAGAAAACTGGTCATCAAAAATAGGAGGTTTTGAACCTTTGTGAGATTTTTTCCTGAGGAAAAATGCACACATTTGTGCTGTCTGTCTGCTTTAGGGCTGGTGGTGGTGAAGGAATTGTATGGCCATAACTGTGTGCCCATTAGCCCTGTCTTATTAAATTTTGAGATGATTGTTCAGGTTCAGGCAATTTGTCAGGAAGGTATAGACAAAGACTCTGAAAATACTGACTTTCTGCAATTGACATGAAAATAGGTGGCCAGTCAGAGGAGGGAGATCTTACACCCTGTCCTGAGGTGGACATCAATGAGCCCCTTCCTCTCTAGGGCAAAAATCCATAGGAGACTAGACGTTATTGTCTCTGGTGCTTATGGAGCTGCTTTGTTTTAATGTGTACTTCTTGGGAAACCAGTAAGAGAATTGTGATGTCTTTCTTTTTCCCCTTCTCTGAACAGACTGCAAGATCAGGCAGCTGTGCTTTATATCTGGTCCTTTTGTATCAGACAATTATCAGTCATATGCATTGTGATGCTCCTACTGGTGTTTCTGTGACACCCCTAAAACACCTTTCTGAGCCTTTAAACAAATTTGTTGTAGCAGTAGTATCTATCTAGAGTATTTACAGTTGTATCTAGATGTATCCATTGGATTTCAGCTTCCTGGTCATTTGAGGATGAAGCAAGAGTAACCAAGACATCAAGGTTTTAAAGTATTTTACTTCTCTGTGTGAAAGACAGGTTCAGGTTAACAGAGAGTCAAATTCTTTAGTGGAAATGATAAAAATGTTGAATGAAAATGATTGCTTGAAGAATTTGTAAACTTTTCTTTCATGTTTCTCAGTGCTGCTGCTATTACTTGGGGAAAGTGAATCTGTAGCCCTTCTCAACTCAGTGCGTCTTCAGTTTCACCATCATGTTTCTTATAAGAGAAATACCCAAACCAGTCAATAAAGATTTGCTTAAAATAGTGAACGGGATGTTATGGGTAGCAGATGTAGGGTCTGCAGCCCGGTCCTGTGGTTACACCACTGTTCCCCTTGGAATGAGGGGTGTCCCAAAGCTCCCGTGAAACGCGTGAGCCAAGGAGCATCTCCACTGCCCGGAGAGGCTCTGGGCTTGTTGCCTGCGGGTGGGGTCGTTCGGAGTCTTGCAGACGTGAGGCGGGACTGAGCCGTATGTCCGGCTTAGCAGCTCCAGCCCGTCCGGACGAGGGGATAGTCCGGCAAGCGGGGTGTGGCTTTCCTTGGGGACGAACGGGGATTGCGGTGAGGGGCCGGGGCTGGGGCTGGGGCCGGGCTGCGGGACTCGGGGCCGGCGGTTTCCCGGGCGATGGGTGGGGAGAGGAGAAGGAGGAGGAGGAGGAAGAGGAGGAGGAGGAGGGGTCCCCGCGGCTTTATCTCCCACCCGGCTCCGCCCGCCACCGGCTGTCTCCCGTGACCGCACCGCTCCGCACCGGCGGGCGCAGCGCCGGCCAGAGCAGCGCCCATGGGCTGCGGCAACTCCACGGCCGGCGGCACGGGTGGGCGAGGTAGGGCAGCGGGGCGGGCCGGGCCGGGCGAGCGGTGGGGCGAGCATCCCCGCCGTGTTGGGGCAGCCCTACGGGGACTGCTGGGCGGGGGCGGTGGCGGGCACGCACCCGCACCCGCACCCGGCAGGGATACAGCCCCCGGCTCGGGGGATGCCCGTCAGAGCCGCGGGAATCACTGCCCGCCCTTCCAGAGCATCTTCCTTTCCCGAGGCTGATCCGCTTGCTCAGGGCAGAGAGGGTGATGTGGCCTGCCGCGGGCACCGGCGGCTCTCTGGTGCCCGGTTATCGCCAGAATCGCCACCTCCGACCGGAGCTGCCCAAGGCACGGCGAGCCCAGGCCAGGAGCTGGACGTAAGGATTCTGCCGGGGATGTCAGCTCCATCCTCTTCGCTTCCCTATAAGGCCACGAATGCCACTTCTGAAATGAATTTGTGCCACATCTTCTCCTTTGCTTGTTGGAGAAGTTGGAGGATATTCCATGATTGAGGTTCCATGCATGTTAATGTGGACTGCTGACTGATGCGTCCAGCTGGCTCCCTTATTTGTTCATTGCTATTTTCAAAAGAGATAAGATCTGGGAAGATGGTGCTGTTGTGCCCTTCCTTCTTCCCGCCCCCGCAGAAAAGGAAAGTACATGGAAACTGTTAAGTGGACCTTCACCCTGTAATTATAATACGAGCCTTTCTCGATCATTTTTCATCCTAGCTGCACTTGGCAAACATTGCCACCTGTTCCAGCACATTTATGAAGTGTTTCAGAGGCACTTGTGAGCTTTCAGCTCTTGAAAATACACAGCAAAATAATGGTTGGACCACCTAGAATTACCAGGTCCCCATCTCTTACTGTTTTGACATGTTTAACCAGAGCTTCCATGGTGCCTTGGGTGGTGCTAGTCCTGACTTGGCCATGCCTGTGGGTGTGAATGATGCTGCCATCTCTAGGGTGTACATGTGTGTGTATCCTTGTGGGGTGTGTTGCTGGTTTACCTGTTCAGCTCTGCACTTCACACTCAGAGGAGAATGTGATTTTGCCTTTCCTTACTCGGTTTCTGTTAAATAAGTTAGGTTTTAGGTACTATGTCCATCTATCAGAGGCCTCTCCCATCCATAAAGAATGCACTGTGTGAATTTGCTTGAACATTCAGTGCTCTTGCTAGAGCTGTCCTGTTTGCACATGTGAATTCTCTCCCTTTAGTTGGTTCCCACATTGCTGTGACTGGAAGTTCTTTCCGTATGTGACCAGTCTAGGTTCATACGGCTGGGGTGATGCTTATTCATATCCCTTTTCTGTTTGCTGAGTAAAACTGCCAGTGCAAGCTTCAGAGAAGTTCAGATGAAAATGTTGAGTTGATTATTAGTCCATTTGTGGTAGTTTCCAAATTAATGTTGATCTGGCTGCCCTGTGGAACTTGTACCAGGGTGCAAATGGGTAAATGTCAAATAGACTAACTCTGACAGCAGTATCATTTTAGTGAATTATTTTGAACTCAAAGTTTGTTTAAATGTGTCCCATTGCATTAGAGGTAGTTTTCTTCAGTAGGTTTTGTCTTGTAGATACATAAAGTATTTTCACTGAAGGTCCAACCCCTTTGATAGTTAAACTTACTTATACTGTTATACACAAATTCCGGAACTTGCATTTTTTGATAACCTTTTGCATGCTTTTTAGAAATAGTCCACAGATTTCCAAGGGCTTAGCACAGGTAAAAACCAACAATGCCATGTAAAACACATGATTACTATAATGGAATTATTATTGTTGCACTGATAGACCTCTCCAAATCAAATGCAGCTCTGAAAGGTCCAGTTTGCTTCACAGCTGTCAGTCAGGAATTACTCCGTGCAGCCTATGGTCTTAAAATAACGAACAGCTGCTAATAAAAGTAAGACGTCAGATGTCTACTATTTATTTACTTCACTTAACATTCCTTACGAAGCGTGTCTAATAAAAATAAAATTATTTTATAAAGAGGAAGGAGAAGACTTACCGTTTTTATTCTGAATCCTTGAGCTTTTAACGAAAGTGCAACTCACAATTTTACCAAAAGATGTGAAGACTGTGTAAATACAATTAATCTTGTGGCATGCATAGCATGGCTACATCTTTAATGCTAAAGTTATGACTGTTCTGTAGTCAGTAATGTCAAAGCTAGAGGTACATAACACATAATTAACCTGTAACACTCTCTGTTGTATCATATGACTAAGTATAATATTGTAGCATACTTCACAGAATACATTAAATGTGTTACGCCAATCCCCATTTTCTTACTCTGGTAAAATCTCTATTGTAGCCTAATTTGATTTTTCCTAAGCACATGTATATATGGTGATAGTTCAGCTAATGATATTATCTTCTGTTGCATGGTTAGAATGACATCAGAGCTTTCAGCTCTATGGTCTGTGAGACCTAAACTAATAGACGTGATCTAGAATAACATTTCAGTGTGTGGTGCAGTATTCCAGAACACCAGTATAACTCACAGCATTCAAATGTTCTTTCCAGAGATTCAGACAGTGGCAAAAAGCTCTTCAATTGTGAAATGGCAACGTCAGTTATCTGAGTAAACTGATGTATTCTTAAATTAACTAGCTATTTTATGTATTAGTATGGATTATACTTATTTCTCAACTTGCTGTTTTCTTTATGTTTTGTTGTCTCATTTTACATATCCTTCTTTCATGTTATTTCCTGGAGTTTTAGAAGCTCAAAATAGCTTCCTTTTCTTTTTCTTTTTTTCCTTTTAAAAATATGCTCTTAAACATTAATTTGTTTTTTTTTTTTCTTTTTCTGAGTTAAGGCATTTCCTTTCATTCTAATGATTCTTCACTAAAACTTTTTAACTGCCTCCTCCTTTCCATATCTATTGTAGTAGTGATGACAGCACCCTAAATTATGGTACTCTTTGGAGGCTGTCAGTCTAGCCTTAATTTACAGATGTACAGAAGCTGTTAGTCTGTGTAAAGCTTCAAATACAGTCAAGTTATGATGAAGGAGAACTTTCACACCAAGTTTTAACATATTTATTAACTTCCAAGTTGGGTAGAATGCCCAGGAAGTCATCGTGCCATTCTATTGATCCGCTCAAGTCTGTGTACAGAGCTCCCACCGGATGAGCTGAAGTCATCTATTTGAAGCAAATTGATAATCCTGTCCTCAGTTACAATGGGGTATAAATAGAATAAATTCATTCATGTTAGAACGTGCTTTCATATTGCTGAGTGTTGGAGCACATCAGAAAGGAGACTACAGTAGAAAACACATTTTTAATCTTAACTGTTGCATGTACGTATAATTTTGAGGGGGTTTATTTGCTTTTTGTAACAATTTGAAGTATGTGCAAGAAAATGCCCTAGGACGTTGTTCATTAAAAAATATTAGGAAAATGTATCATAATTTGCTCTAAGGTCAGGTCCTGGCATTTTTTGTATCCATGTGTTTATTCATGTGAGGGGTTCCCTCTCATGCTTTTCATGTTTTTCTGAAGCTTTTGTCTCTCACCTTACTCAGGATGCATTTCTCAGCACAGAGGAATATAATCTGTGGCTATCAATGTCTTTCAGCTGTCTTTTGCATCAGGCCTGCATTTACTGAAATCCTGGGGTGTTGCCAAGAGAAGCTGTTGTTCTCAAAGAGCAAAATCTCGTCTCACCTAATGGAAGATGTTTTGGGATAAATTCTTCTTTTTGACTTGTGGCTGTTTAAATGCTCTGAGGTTTTTTTGAGGGATCACGGCTCTACTGCTCTAGATAGAATGGTTTTTTCCTTTAATCACTGGGGGTCTGAGCAATGTGTGGCTGAATGGGCCACGTTTATTTGCAGGCTGTACTCTTTCTTCTTCTGCAGCTCTAAAATGCCAAAATGCACCCATCGTCCTGCTGTGTAAATGGTGTGAGCGGAGAGGTCATTCAGGACAATTCAGTACTGCCTATTTTTTATGGATGTGGCTTCATGGCTACTCTGCAATCTGTTGCTGAGGTTAGGTTTGAAAAACCAAGCGAAAAAGAGCCTATCAAGACAAGGCTTGTAGGGTCAAGTGCTGCCTTTTGTTAGGCCAAGCTGATACAGTGGGAAAAAATGGACAAGCTTTTAAATATGTGAGGCCTTTCTCAAGCCATATATGCAAACCATCGTATCTGTGAGAGCATCAAGCCTTGCTGCTATGGAATGAGTTGTAGAGTGTTTGTGGATTGGTAGTAAATAAGATCCTTTGGCTCAACTTCTGGCAGAAGGAACTTGACTAGAGATAAAATTGTGTTGCTCACTAAACATGCAAGAGTTAGACAAGTGTGTCAGTGAAGTAACGGGGTGAGGGTGAATGGATTGGACTTTACAAATAAACACGTCTGTATCAACTGAGATGTTTTTGGATTTCTTGAGAAATAATATCTATGTATAAGGAGTGTTCAGGCTCCCTAATGAACAAAACCTTTAAAGCTTTTACACAGAGATCTTTTATGGTATACCTAGCTAAAATAATGTTCATTTGCAAAAGCTCAGAACTCTTGCAGGAAGAAAACTCCTTTCTTAACTGGAAACACTTTCAGATATATAGTCAGGTACCTTAGTGGTACTTGAGAGAATTTGAACCAAACACTTGTTTCACTTTTGCTAGTGAAAATCAGAAATAACCTCACTGAAATGAATGAAATCCCATCAGTGAAAATGAGGATAAACTGTCCTTATAAAAAAGTAGAAAACAATGTCTTTCTTTTTATAGGTATTTTTTAATTTATTGTAAAAGAAAAAAATGATCTCTTAAAAAGTGAACTTGTTTTTATCATACGCAGTACTCAATGTTTTTGTGTGAAATGCATTTCAAAACACCACAGTGATTTTTCAGCAGTGGTACCCTTGCTAATACTCCAAGGAAACAAGTGCTACCATGTGTGAATGTTAGTGGCATATTTCCAAACACAGGTTCACGGCTGTACAGCTCCACACAAAGCCCAGGCTGATGGGTCTGAGTGACCTCTCCTGTCTCCAGAGTGAGAATGTATTTGTACCATAATGCACTGAAGACAGGCGTGGCACTGAATGTGAATGTGGCACTGAATTGTGCCCGGTGATGGATGGGAAGTTGAGTATAGCCTCTGGGGAGTGTAGCAGCACGGTGGGCACGACAATTCTTCTCACTCAGCTTAAGGTTTCAGTTTGTGTATTAACACTCTGTACTTTTGCTGTACTTCCTGCAAGGAAGACACATTTTTCAGATGGGCATCCAAGGTGCTTAGACTCAGCAATGTCTTGGCAAAGGCCTCAAAAAGGACCATGAACCTTTTTAGAGAAACTGATTTTGATTGCAGTGAGTTTCAACTAAGAAAATAAGAAAGTCGTGGTCCTCATGCAGAACAGGCAGAGCTAAGGAATCGTTTCTTTTGGAAAAAATTAAAAATCCTGCTAGCTCCAGCTAGGCTTTTCAAAACACTGAAGTGTTGTCTGAAGTGTTGCTGTTGCTGGGGCTCGTCTAGGTGTACAGGGGGGTGCCCTGAAGGCTCATTGCTGAGCTGACTCTGGATGAACTAGCCCTGGTAGCAGAAAATGTCTCCCTACAGCAGCAGATATTGAGCTTGCCCAGCAATGCTAACCATCCACCTGGACACAATTAATTTGAGAGGTTTACATGTAGTGCTTCACAGATGTGCCTGAAAAGCCAAAACATCTCAGAAGGCTGCCTGGTGGAGTAAAGCTCTAAAGCAAGGACCTGAGCTTATTGTGACTGGAGATACTCCCTCCAACTTAATTAAGGCTTTCTGCTGATATGTGTAGCCACACTGAAATTTTGCTGACTCTGGAAGCAAGACTAACAGAAGAAATGTGTACAGTCTTACACAAGTCTAATCTGTGTTGTTGCTGAGAAAAGGAGGGATAGTCAAATCATAGGAAATGGGAATGATATTATGTTCAGGAATTAGCTGTAAAGGGTGATGTTTTCTGCCATTCAAGCAATCCATTCAGGTAGGCAGAGCTGGAAAACCTTGCAGGACTATTTCTTCCTCTTGTTTAAAATAAGAATGCAGAAGGCATATTCTTACACATCAAAGTGAAATGAGAGGTATTTGCTATTTATGTATATTTTTTTCAGCAGCAGAAAAAATAAAAGTTTCCCAAGAAATGAAGTACCATGGGAGAAAAAACCCAACCTACCCCCAAACTCAAAAAATCTCTGGGATGGGCTACTGCAGTTTCTTCAGAGGGAGCTCAGATCACCTTTTCCAGATAAGTACTAAGAGGAAAGGAGAAGTGAAAGGCTTTTCTAATGTCGGCCCAAAATTCTGTAATTAATAGAAGGGATAGTTTACTGGTTACTCAGCTGAATTATATACTAGCAAGAGCAACATAACATTAGTAACTTGGAAGGAACAAGAAAGAGTTTGTACTTTAGTGAATGTTTCTCTCCCAGCAAGAAACATCTGAGTCACCAAAAAAAAAAGTCAGTCACTTGTACCAGGCAGCCAGGTGGCAGCTTTTGTCTCGTTGTTTTTTTGTTAAATAGCAAGATGAATTAAGGGGTGGTTGATCTCCTTAGATGTCTGGGGCTTTGGATGGGTTGTGTCCCAATGTTTATATTAGTTCTGTCTAGTTGTTTTATAAATCTCTGTTTATAAATCTCTGGCAGGAAGAACGAGGCAGCATTTTACACATGTAGTGCTGGCTCTACAACTGCATCAAATGGCAGAATAATCAGGCGTTTGGGAGTAACTGCTTGGTTACTTGTGCCAACTTTGTAGCAGACAAAACCTCCAGGGGACTGAGCAAAGTGAAGGATATAAAATTCAGAAAGATTATTTTTTTTCTTATGTTGCTCCCATCTTGAGTGACTGCACCTGGGCACTGGTCCACAGCAGCATCATTTTCACACAGAGAGTTTGGCCCAGATGTGATAGATTTAAGGGTTGGTATGGATAATCATGGAGGATAAACTGAACAATCATGAGAAATGCGTTCTCTGATACTAACAAATTTTTGTTGCTATTTCTGTGTGGTTTAGGATGGAAAGACAGAAAAATGATTACTGCACTGTTGGTTGGTTTAGAGGATTATGCCATTATCTGATAAACATGTTTTTTTGTTTTGTTTTGTTTTTTTTCCTAGGTGCTACAGGGACTACTAAAGATGTGTAAGTACTTACTCTACTCTACTCTTTTAAAGAGATAACCCTGGACATATTTTCAGTCCCACTAGCCCTATACTAGATTTAGTCATACATGATTCATCTGGCTCCTAACGTATAATCAACACAACCAGATGTTTACGGTCTTTAGTGACAGCTTTCATCTCCACAAAACAACTCCTTGTCTTGTTTACTTTTCTACAGATTTCTTTGCTTGTTACTTCTCTAACAGGAATTTCTTTTCTCTGCTTCTGTTGAGACAGTTGTCTAGCAGAGGTGGCTGGGTTACTTCAGTCTGCTTTCCCCATCATGTGCCAGTGTACCCTTTTCCAAAGGCCGTGTAATTGTATGAAGCCAGCACATAAATTTCCACCAGGCCCAGCGAGAGATTTAGAAAGCCACTGAGACAAATTTCTCCTCTTTGCATGAGACCCACTAAGCCATCCAGCTTCCTTTTCAAAGTACCCACCTTCTCTAGATGTTGTCTGCATTAAAGATAGGATCTATTAGTTTGACACAGGGTAGCAGAGGGCAGCCCTACCCATCCTGTTTTTCTCTAAATGTGCAAAGTCTTTTTTAGAGCTATTTTTATTTGCTGATACAGAAGTGTACAGGAACAGCTTTGTTCAGCCATAAATTTTTTTCTATCAAAGGAAGCCATAAAGAGCTCCTCCCGAGGTCTTGCCTTTTTCTGTTTCATGTAATTGGTATTTGCCACTAGAGTTTGTGACTGAGAGACCTGGGAAAGATTGTTATGTTATGGAATAGGAACATTCTTCTGTTTTATTTACTTTGCTTGGAATAACTGCTCTAATTAGATGGAGGGATCCTGGTGTAGAAATGAGGACTATCGAGTCAGATAAACAAGTGAAGAACTTAACAACAGGCTTGTCCTTGCTATTACAGAGCACAGCTGAGAACTAACAACAGGTGTCACTTGGCTAATCACACTGTTGTCACAGATACTCTTGAGGTCTCTGTTACCTCTGTAGTCTGTTTGCTGGGTTTGCAGTGCCAGACAATAAATAAATTACAGAAGGCAATCTTGTAAGGAACCTCAGCCTGCAGCATTACTGCCCTCAGTACTTCTGTATTTACAAACCCACTGGTTTAATTTATATTAGGGCCTCTTTTATTGTTCAGTTTAGATGATTTAAGGACCGACTTAGAGCTGCATCTTTCTCTTTGCTCATCGGTAGTTTTAAATTTCTAAATCACATGCACTGTTAAATGATGAATGTAGTAGGCATGTTTCTGTGCTTAAAGGTTTGGGGATGTGTAGAATTGTGTTTATATGTGTGTGAGAATTTACAGAGCCAGGCTACAGAGGTTAAAATGGGAGTATCCTACTTATTAGTGTGAGTTCATCTGTCATGTTTCAAAATAGTATCGAGGTAACTTACAAAAAAATTCATTACTAGTGCAGCCTTCAACAAAGTGAAAGGGTCAATTCTGGAGCTATTACTCATTCAGATTAAGGATAGTGGAGCCAGCCAAACAACCCATGTAAGTAATAACGTGGTTGAACCTTCTCAACAGACGTTAGGAACACAGATCTGCTAACAAGGAATGGCAGTGATGACCCAAAAGCCCTAATCATGCATTTTAATATTTAACAGAAGGTTTTTATGAAGGAAGTAAAATATCAGAAAAATTATTTTCATTTTTTAGAAATGAACAAACCAGATTTATATTAACTAACATTATAGATCCACAAAAGCTTTTTACACCTTTTTACTTGTATCAGCGAAAGCTTCTCTTGAAATAACCCATGTTTGTTTTTTTGTTGTCAAATTTCAGTCATATCAACTCTGATCCAGAAAAGCATTTAGGTGTGTCCATCCTTACAGCATGTTTTTTGATACCAAATCTGGTTATTCTAACTCAAGATTTCTCATTTCTTGACTGTGACTCATTGCCAAAGCACCACATCTCCTGGAATGAACAGCCAGATGGAAGGAGGGAGGACTGGATCCTGCTCTGAGCCCTCCTGGGTGACTGTGGGGAACTGCTTTGCCCTCTGGGCCTGGAGTTTCTCCACCAGTAAGATAGGGATGATGATATGATCTTCCTCTGCAAAGCATTGTGACACAGGGTGGTGTGGCAACGAGAAGGAAATATGCTCTGAGGAAGTGTCTGTCCTCTGTGCTCCAACCCAGAGTCTATCAGCCAGCTTCAGCCCATGCTCCTGCCCCACTAATAAAGGGACATTCATCACTGCTAGATGGAAAAGCTTAGCTGTAGGAGAAGGAAAAGATGTGCTAGAAAGTAATGCACTGCCTGTGATATTCAGTGCATGGCTGGGTCTGGGGGAAGATTAGTTACAGTGCGAAGGAAAAGACACAGCAGTTCAAGCCTGTTTCAAAATATTGAGAGGAAAGTCATTAAATACAAATGACAGGCTCTTGTTCCCAAGAAACACCAAGAATCTGAGGAGTAGTTGCCTGTCACTTGTTCGAAGTTCAATGAATCCTTTCTGGAGGGACTACTGAGCACAGCTAGAAAGAGTCTGTACAATGCTCAGCACAAACAGAGCCACAAAAGCTGAGGTAAGAAAAATGTGGACGGAATGAATTAGTGTGAATGCCTGCCATTTGACATTTAAAATATGTGAGAAATGGCAGCTTCTTTTACCATCAGATGGACATAGGACTGATGGATGTAAAAGCTGACAGATGAAGAAAGTGTGTTTTCCAGAAGCCTCTTGGGACAGAAAAAACCTTACCAAAAGAAACACTTATTCAGAAAATAGAATGATATTAAGTGGATTTGCTGTGAAATGTGCCTGTTGGTTCTAGGACTCTGCCCATGCTACCTGCTGAAAACCGTGCTGTCGGTTCCTCTGCAGATGTCAATGGCCTCTGAAGCAGCAACACAGCAGCCGACCAGCACAAAGCCCCTTGGACTGTTAAGTTCCTTTTGCTGTCTATTCCTGGTGCAGAAAAACTTATCCTAGCTTGTTCTCTCTGGAGCACGGCTGGACTCCTGTATCCGTGTCTGTGAGTCCAGGAGAGGTGGAAATGGGAGCACTGCCAAAACCAAAGGAGCTTCTGTCCAATCTCACTCCCAGGTGCCTGAGAGTTGCTGCTGTAGCTTTGCTGCCCAGAGCCACCTGTGGTCCCCCAGGCCGGGCACAGAAGCAGCACCTGCCTCAGTGGCTCAGCAGACACTGAACATGTGAAATTAGTGGGCACCTTCCCAAAGGGGATCTTCAGCCACCACCATGTGTGAAGGCAGGACGTGTATGAATATGGGTAGTAAATAAACTGGGGCAGCATTCCTTCCTGTGCTGCTTGGGGAGGAGCCCTTAGAAAGGTGTGTAAAATGGCTTCATCCTTAAGTGCCATCACCAGAATTTTTCTTTCTTTTCCCTCTCACATGTTCCTCCTGTCTCTGCTCACTCCCTGTTTTCTGGCAGGGCTGCAACAGTTTTTCCCCAGTCATCACCCAGCCCAAGAGCTGTGATCCACACAAGCCCAGATTATTTTTGCTGTCATGCATTTGAAGAAAAAGGTATTTCAAAATTACTACTTTGATTTATAGCTAGTAAGAGGAAGGAAAGAAAGCAAAATGTTTAAAAAACCCTCTTTTCTGCTTAATCATGGACCTGGATAATTTGTTTTGGTGAGAGAATTACAGTAATGGTCTGTGATGCTATATTATAAAACATTTCTGGAACAGAAGAAAATGGCCGTGTTTCCTACTAGAATATTTTTCTTTTTTTTTTTTTTTTTAACATTGACATTAATTTCCTGTTGGACAATATTGATTACTATTCTTACAACTCCATTTTAGAGGCTTCAAGCTGTGCATGAAGTTGTCAGTGCTTTTAAAGGACTCTTTTCTCTGGGCAGTGGTTAATCTGGATTATAGAAAATGTTCCTAGTTGTATCAGAAAATCAATCCTGTGACACATTCGGTTGGTTCAACAGAAATGACTGTTTATGATCTTTTGGGACTCAAAGTCCGTTTCTTAATGTAGAATTTATTTTTTTTTTTCCTAAAAATACATCCTCAGTTCCACCCACTGATATACACAGGCTTTCCATTTCCTTCAGGAGAAACTGGCCCACACTGGGACAGAGCAGCTTCACAGTCCTCAAGAAAAAATGTCTCTGCATTCTCTGTCTGTGTGTGTGAGGACTGTCAGATGACTTAGGTGACAATGTGGGGTCACCAGAGATGGGAAATGCCTTCTGAAATGGCTCTGGTTCCTCCAGGAAGGGGTGGCCGGAGGGCCAGGGAATAGGGAGTTTATTGATTGATCTTTCTTGAGTGGTACTATGTAGACAAAGACTATGAGGAGTGCTATGCCCTGCATAAATATAATTTAGCAAAATTGCAGAATAATAAGATTTACTCCACATCTCTACTATTAAAAGGACCTGTGTACCCTTATTCACTGTGGTGATGCAGAAGGGATAGTTGGTAATGATCTGCCCCTTAGAAAGAAGGTAAATATAAGAAAACTTCCAAGTCGTAGCAGTATCTTTAAGGCATTTGCTCCCCTCCCAGGAGGTTTAAGGGCATTTTCTTGCACTTAAGACTGCATCTTGCTATGAGCTCTCTGCTCTTCAGGCCAAAATCTCAGTGACTTCAGGGACCCTTAAGGACATGCAGACCCAACGATTAAACAGCAGGCACATCAACCTTTTAGAAGAAATAAATTGGTTGCAGACCAAGCTAAAGTGCAGCTGCTGCCCCATACATACCCAGCCATGGAAGTAAAGCTCAAAATCCAAATATTTCATAAAAGGTGGGTGAGTGGTTTGTGTGAAGACTGATGTTGGAACACAGCCTGAGACTGAAGCACAGG
Source organism: Pomatostomus ruficeps (assembly GCA_013400735.1). Lineage (NCBI taxonomy): Eukaryota > Metazoa > Chordata > Aves > Passeriformes > Timaliidae > Pomatostomus > Pomatostomus ruficeps. The sequence goes on from VYZT01020453.1 coordinate 41,134, forward strand.
CATTGTACACTGAAGGAGTAAGAATAAATTCCTCATATTTTTTGTATTACATTTGCCTTCACATCAGTGCTGGTTACTCTATGCCCTGCTCCAGTTCAGCTACACTGGACAGTATATAACTGGGAGTAATCAAACCTCAGGGACTCTCTACTGATCTACAGACTGACCCATGATGTTACCCTAAAGTTAAAGGAGAAGTAATTGCCTATCTATATGGGATTAATAACAGCATTTGGTTTGCAAACAGCTGAATTCAGGAATTGCAATGCCTCATTTAATAGAGAGGCCCTGTAACAGCTTCTGGCACAGCTGCTGTGAAAGTTTCTCTCTCTTCATCCTTGCTCACATGCCAGCACAGACACCCAGTCCCTTTCTTTCCTCTTTTGGGGGAATAGCAGTCCAGGCTTGTTCCTGTTACACGCAGAGCCTTATTCCTTTTATGTGGGGAGTGATGTGGGGACTCAGGCAGAGTGTTAATTTAACTGTTTCTGCTTCCAAATCTACTTTCAGATGTCACTGGTGGGGGTCATAAAAAGTAAGCTGCATCTTTTCTCAATCCTTTCTTTCTTCTGTACATTATATTGGAAAAATGACATTTTTTTAATACCTGTGTGAGTACTTTGTTGAATGGTGGATGTCCTGAATTAAACTGGGCTCAGTAATAGTCCCCTTCTTCCCTTGCTCCTGAATTTACCCAGGTGGTCATGGAGCACCTGAAAGAAACAATCCGCTAACATGGTTTTTATCTTTTGATGTTGCAGAGCAGAAGAATCCATATCAGACGATGACAAAAGGAGGTGGGTGCTCTGCTCAACCAGGGCTAGCTTTATTTGCAGTAGGCTGCCGTGAGTTCTGCCACCAGTTACATATCCTTCCTAACTCACACCAACACCAACAAAGCAGGGGAAAAACAAAAAGAGAGGAGCAAATCTCACACAGAGTCAAGTATTGATGAGTCCACCCAGCCTGTTATTGAGCTGGGCAGGTGGGAACTTTGTGGCAAAAAGAGCACATTATCTCACAGCTTTAGGTGGTGTGCTCAATAGGGGCTGGTGGCTTCTGCCTTCACACCAACTCTGCCACAGAAAATGCCATTAGCACTTGTTGGAGATCTCTGCTGGGCTGGGAGTTGAAGGGAGTATGTGTCTATCATCGAGCAAATTAGAAATGGGCTCAGAACCCTGGGAGCTGGAGGAGGTGTGATTAATTCAGCACCTAACAGGGCAGAGCAGTGTAAAGGGAGCCTCTGCAAGTAACTCCAGGCACAGCAGAGGCTTTAAGGACCCAGTTTTTTACCTCCCTGCATCTGTCCCTGCTTTTCATACAGGCCTTTTGGAGCCAGAAAGTATCCTTTACAAGTCCATGAAGGGGAGAGGGTTGGGCTATGAAAGTACCTAAGACATTTATGCTCCTTCCTACTAACAGTTTTCTCCAAGTGTGACCCTAAGCAGGGGGAAGCAGGTCCTATTTATTAATGTGGTCAAAGTGCTATTTAGCTGGTGTGTGCTGTTTGAAGTGAGGTGCTTTGGTGGCCCCAGTGTAAAACATCAGTGTCAGATCAGCTCTGTCCTCAGCTGGATATATTCAGAAAAAGCTGGGCAGGTGGAGTTTATTGTCACAAGACAGCTGGGATCAAGTGATAAATACCAGGAACTTCAGTGAAAAAATTTGCTCCTTTCACAGACTTGGGACCTAGTTAAGAGGAAGGGCTGGCCTCGAGGTTTTTTTTGCTTGGCATCATATTAGCAAGCACATGGCACTTAATATGCACTTCTCCTTTGTTAATGGGAAAAGGAGGGCTCCTCTGTGCAGAGGTGTCCATCTCTCTGACTGTCTGTGGTCTGATGCATGATGTTCCAGGGAGAAGGGTGCCAGCTGAGCTCTGACGTGCCTTTGGTTGTTTCCCTGCTCCAGGAACTACGGAGGGGTGTACGTGGGCCTGCCGTCGGACACAGCTGCCATGGCTCCCAGTCAGACAAAAGCTGCACCCAAAGGTACGGGCAGGTTGTGTATTGTGTTTCTCCTACTTTCTAGGATTCTTTTTATCCAGTAGGGTCTATGTCCTTTAAAAATCAATTGTTATTTCAGACAGACTGGCTAGCCTTGAAGCCTCTTAAGGCACTGGGGCCGTTTATGCTTATTTAAAGTTTAACAGCTTTTGCAGAAGGATTCTGGAGCAGATGCTGACAGTGTCGGTACATGGTCTTCTGAACAGCTTCTCCACACTCTGAGTGCTCTGTGAATTGAAAGAAAACAAAACCCTGTTAGGACTAAGAGGCAGTGATAGATGCACTTGCAGAGCCCCAGTGCTATTTTTAGTTTTGAAGGTATTTACTTGCATTGTGGTGAATTCCAGTAATAACAGTTTGTAAGTGCCTGCTTTCAGGTTTATTTCTGTTCTTACATGAAACCCAGCAGGAACTGTTTCTTTTCCATGTTATATTTTTGAACAGTGGGAAAAAGCATTCAATTTATAGCTATTTAATAGACAAGTCATAAACATAATTATGAAATGATGTAATATTCTTTTGATTTAACACAAAAAAATGCTGCTGTCACATATGTACAGCACAGAGTTTAGTCAGTTACTGGTGCTTCCAAAATTTGCTGCAAAACAAGAAATTAAAAACAGTAACACTATTACCCAAAATAAAAGTAGCTGGCTTTCAAACAGTAATAGCTTTGTTGCATGAGTTTTTAAAAAATATTTTAACCATCTTTGTCTTTTGTTTTCTAATTAAGATTAGAAGGAAATAAAGACATCAAGATGGAAACAGCTGGAGGTACAGTATATTTTGATTAACATTATGTTCTTGGCACGTATTTGTTGAACAGGAACAAGGTAGAAATGCTCCCTGTTTTGCTCTATGTTAGTCTGGGAACCACCAAGCTACATCTCCAGCTGCATCATAACTTCTAAAGGCTGGGCCAGGGACTAGTTCTCAGTGGGTGCAGATATAAATTTGACAGTGGTAAAGTCATGTTCTTGGTGAGAATTGAGAAGCAAGGAAACCCTGTATTACTTCATTTGGGAGCAAATAAAAATCAAGTGTCCTTAGTGGTACTAAGATCTCCCATGAGAGGTGAGGTATATCAGCAGTGCTTAGATCAGCGTCTGCAGAGACAAAGTTTTTTCCAGGAATGAGGATTTTGCAGTTAGAAAACTTCTCCTTTCTCAGGAGGACCTTGAGGACCACTAAGTAATGTATTGGACCTTTCCCCTTGCTATTGGAGTATCTGTGGGGGTTTCATTTTCCACCAGCTAAAACAGGACATTGAAGATTTATAGGCTCTATTCCTGAGTAAAGAGTTTTGACTAACTAACTAAAAAAAAAGGTCTTTTATAAATTCATGTCTGCAGAAAAAATAAAACGAGCGAAGTTTCTGTTCAGTACTTGAACTAAATAAACATTGACAAGTTTTGATAGGGAGCTGTTTTGATGTCTAGCCAGTGGGGAACTGAATATTATTAAGCTGCCAACAATTTGCATAAGAAGCAGAACCCCTTCCTAATTTAGGTGAAGAGCCAGAAACAGTTTTGGCTGGTCCCAGTGCTGGATGAGGGCCTTGCAAAGCAGAACACATATAATAAGTGTCTTTATTATATGAGTGGTTAAATCCCCAGGACTTTTCTAGGAGCAGTCTTAAACAGGGAGCTCTTCAGCTGGTCCTCACAGCTAATTTCAGTAACCTGGCTGAGATGTCTAAGCTAGAATCACCATCACCCTTGACTAGGGCAAGGCTCAAACACTGTCTTGAGGCTGCAGCTTTCCATCTGTGGTTTATGAACAGAGTCTGGGTTACTTAGGTCCTTGTCTAGGTGCTTTAGTTGATTGCTTGGGGCCAGATAGAATCAATCACTTGACATTTTTTGCTATTTAAAATAGCTGAAAGTGCACTTTGCCTTTATTCATGCAAGATCAGAGCTTAGCTGCTGACTAAAGTCTTACACAGATGAGCAGCTTCAAATCTACAAAGGGTCCTCTGAGCTCCACAAGTTTATGTGCATGTGTGTCTGCAGATCACAGACTACAAATCTCTCAGTTTCTAATAACGACCTAGTACTCTGGTTTATGTATAGAATGTTCCTGTATTGCTTTTCCACTGTTGCTTTACAAGTCTGCCTAAATATGTTCCTTGCTCTTTTTTTGAACAGTCTGCTAAGACCAGTTGCCAGCGCTTTAGAGAAAGCTGTCTTTGTGCTGAAGATTTTGATATTTACATAGCCTTCCGGAGAGCAAGAAAGATCAGAGCACCAAAAAATCCAAACTGTTGCAAGTTCCAGCTATGGGTAAAGCGTAAAATACAGCGTTGAATCAGTTTCCTATGATAGTTGCATTATGGAAACCTCCTGCTGTTCTCCAGTGAAAGATGGAATTAGTGAACTCATGGTGGATATTTCTGCACAAGAGCTAACTTTGGTGATCTGCAACCTATTTCTCTGTGACCATATTGCAGATTCCATCGCCTATCAGCTATGCTTCGTATATTTTCTCCAACAATTTTTGATAGATTTTATATAGAAAACCATCACTACTGTCCACTCAATAGTTTCTATGGTAGGTTCCTGTAAATTAATTGTTATTTTACTTCAGAGTAATATATTTGACAAGTTTGCATCTTTTGGGGAATATTGCAAATTTTAATATTTTTGCTGTGAAAACTTAAGAATAGGATGAAACAAGCGTAAGACCATAAGGTTCTGTATAATTATTACTATCACTTTTATACCATGAGACAAATATTAGTGTCTAATTTTCACCTTGTAAAAAGATATTGCTCAAGGAAATGGATTCAAATAAGAACAATATACTTCATCGTAGCATTTACGTGTCTGTTTATATTTTTCTTCAGCTATATTTGTTTTATAAAGCATTACATGTAAAAAAATACTAATGAGATGAACTATTCCATTCCATGTAATAATAATAATATGTCCTTGCATAAGGATGAAGTGATAGTATTTTCAGAGATAGTGGAACTAAACTCCAGTGCTGCATCCTCCTGACCTGCAGAGGATTTTTGACCACTGTTAGAGTTTTGTAGCCCTGACTCATCTGTAAACATCTCCAGTATGACAAATTGAAACAGAATGAGTGTTATTATTACTTTAGAAAATGGTTGAGGTTTTAATATTCATTAAGTTAATAGCAATTGCAAGTTTCACGTAGAACATACAACAGATTGTACATTTACATATGGCTGAATGAGTATTTAAATTATTAAAGCCTTTTGCATAATTCTTTAGTCAAACTCTTTAGTGGGACTTGATATACCATACACTTTAAATAAACAAATAAACAACCCCCCCCCCCAATCTGTACCATGCTAATATATTACTGTACGTTAATCACTATTTTTAAAATTAAAAGAAAAAAGGAAAAACAGAAAATTTGGCCATGAAGAAACAAATCGAGGTGAACCATGAAATTCCTGCCCTTTTCACTGATACCTATTATGACCAATGAAATACCATTGACTATGATTTCCAGTAACTTGTAGCTTTGACTTTTAAATTGTGGTAGTTTGATGTGAGGCTTTCAAAAAGAGATATTTAAAAGTATTCCTTGCTTGTCCTCTTTTAATTATTTGTGACATTATTTATTGCTGTTCTCTAGAAATCTGCTACTTGGGTTATCAACGATTTCAGGCTTCCAGCTCCTGAAGATAAACATGCATCTCATTCTTGACCGTCGACCTCAAACTGAGATGAAATGAGCTTGAAGATTAAGATGTGGTGTTAAAATATCTCTTATGAATGAAAGTCTGTAGATTGTATCTGCAGTCTTGTTCTTGCAGGCCAGGCTGGTGAGAACTCAAGTAGCACTGAGTGATAAACATGCAGACTTTCTTCTTACCTGCTTACCGTAGCATGGGGGTACAGTTTCCACTTCACATATTTCACAAATGGCTTATTTAGTACAGAGCAATTAGGCCCATGCCTGACCTGATCACAATTGTCTTTCCCAAAGCAGGAAAAGCACCAGTCGTCCTAGGACACATCAGTGTTCAGCTTGTGCTTGAAAAGCCAACAGCAGACACCAGGAATCAACCCAGATATTTATCCACTTCTTCAGTTGCTGGGAAGAATCATCCAAAAGGTGGACAGGGCTAAACTCAAGCATCACTTGTTCTGCTACTGACACCTGAAGCCCTGTGTGTGGGAGGAGGGAGAAAAGAGGTGATTGCTGATGAACAGCTCCTCACAGCTGGTGGTGGGACAGTTGCACAGGGTACTTTCCTTGGTTTACATCATTGTTTGTTTTTCCTGTGCAGAGCTGCAGAGAAGCTTGGAGCAAGCACTTTGCAGAATTGCTCTTTTAATGTTTCGTCCTCTGAATGTGTGGAAGGTGCAGTGGTTTCTTAATTTTTTCGTTCCTCTGTATCATTTAATCTCAAAGGTTTACTGACCAACTGACAAATGTTCAGCATCATGGACTGGAGCCTCTAAAATAGACATACATTCATTTATGCTATGCGGGTCTGTACCCATCAACCTAAAGAACTAGGGCCACGCCCTTGTCTTCAATTTGCAGACTCTTGTCTTTTCTTTCCTCAAAGATCCATGAATCTCAAAACTGTGTGACAGGATGCTGTATTCTGTCTTGGCCAAATTCCACTTAGGGAACTGATTTTCTGCTCATGAAAATTCCTCTATGGTGAGCAGCCTTTGTTAATAAAAGCACATGACATTTCATGGAGAAATGAGTGTATCTCCTCTTTCAAAACTTACAATCTATGGATATTTCTGTTAGGAAGAGGAACAGAAAAGAAACCCTATATGCCAGCTGCCAGCTGTGCATGTGACGGCATCCTTGGAGAATATTTAGGCACTCAAATGATGATTCAAGGGGAGAAGTGAGAACAGAACACAAGAAGCCATTGAATGACAGAGTTATTATTAAGGAATATACTTTGTTTTTGTCACAACATCTTGAATTACCATTTGTGGAAAATAAACATTTAAATGTTGGGGCTGTAATACCATTTTCTTTGCAGTGGTTACTGTTTCTTCAGCCAGAGCTGAGGAACCAGTGAAAACAATTCAGCCAAGAGTGGATTTGGGCTTTATTATCTCAGAATCTCTGATCTGAGATTCTTTGACAGCCCAGAAATATTATGCTTGAATTCACGAATCTTAAAAAATTCTGGAGTAAGAAAGCATAGGATTGAAACTACAGTTTGTGATGAGCTGAAAACCTCTCAAAAGATCTTGCATTGCAACTTTTGGTCTCATACCTCTCTTCTTCATGCAGGACCTGGGGCTTTGTTGTAAGAGTCCAGCTTTTCTGTTTCTGGGTAGTCCAGACAGAAATACTGCCTGTCCTTTATGTGCCATCCACATCCTAGTGTAGTTCAGAGCATGTGACAACTCTAAACCTCTGTGCTGGTCAAGGGTTAAATCTTGTCACAAAGACAGTGGCAGAAGACCTGGTAAAGGCCAGTGTAAGCTCAGTTAGTTTCCTACAAAGGAAATCCTCTCATAGCAGAGTCCACACAAGGCTGAAGCTGCAGAAATCCATAAAGGTGAAATTTGTCTCTAATGAACACAAAGTACTAATTTACTTGTTTTCATTCTGCATGTCTAGCAGAGGAGTGTCTGCTGTATGGGCCTATGGTTGAAATGGTATCACTATTCCCTGTCACCCACACAAGTCCAGCAATTCTCAATAATCATGCTTCCCGAGCAGTCGGTGAGTCACTGCTGATCTGTTTTCTGTAGTAGAAGTAGACCTCTCTTTGGTTCCCATGGTGATCAGAAGTGACAATTACTATGGGCTGCTACTATAGTTTCTCAGTTGTGTGTACCCACTAAAAGAAGCTCTTACCTGGTTATAGTCCCTGGGTGTTTTGCAGTACATCATCATTGCTTCCTATTGACAGCAATTTAAACACTTCAGGTGGATTGGCTTTGTGGAGAACAAGCTGAAGGAGGGAGATTTGGGAAGTATTTTTGTTTTGCAATGTATTTAGAATGAGAAGAAGAAAATAATGGCCCTGTAAAATTTCCATAGAAAAATGGTGTGCCAGTATTGCAGGAAATCTTTTGAGGCTGGGCTAAAGGATTCCACCCTTGTTTTAAGAACAATCAAGCGCAGAACTTAGAGTTATCATAATAGGAGCTATTTCATTTTACCTGATCTGACAATTTTTGCTGTAACTCCAGGGTTTCCAAACAGAAGTATTTGCCAGACAGCAGAAATCTGTCACCCCTATTGTGGGACCTTCTGTATACTGGTCACTATCTGGTCACTATTAAAATACCTATAGCTGAAGATAGGAGTCAGCTTGTGAAGCAGATCATTCTGTGAAGTGCAGTGAAAGTCTCGTTAACATAACTGTACTGAGAAAAGAATTAGAAAGATACCACCGGATGAAGCCTGGATAAAAGGGGGCTTTGTGTGCCAGAAAGGAGAAAACACATGGGAGAGTGAGAATTATTATGCAGTGAAGACAGATGTAGAAAGAGGTTAGGGACAGAAAACGACGTAAAAAAGGAAATACCTTAATTAAGTATCTGCTGCATTTCTCTGTGATTCTAATCTCTAGAAAATAGAGCAAGAAGTAGACAGCTGCCAAATTGTTTTAAGACTGAAGAGAAATGGGAATTGGGTTATCAGGTCATTCCAACCCTCAGATGTCTGAGACTGTAAACTGTTAAGGAAATAACTCGTGTCATTTTTATTTGCTTAATGTCCAGTGTAATGAGCCCATGCACCTTAAAGGTCCTTTTGGGTGTTACCAGGATATATAAATATCCTACCGTCTCTTTCAAAATTTCTGTTGGTTTTCCCTTAGTTTATGTCTCTCTATGCAGACTGAGAAAATACACAAGATGTAAAAATAATTGACAGAATTAGTATAAGAATAGATTACAGAACATGCAAAAAGGAAGCCAGAGTTTAATCCTAAAAACAGTATAGAGTTAGAACCTAATCTTTGGGTTAGTTATGCCGTGTATTTTAGATTTCTGATCTAACTATTCCCTGTGCAAGTCATTAGTTTGGGTCACAGCACCTTATTGGTACTCTGAATTATCTGTCCACTCACAGAGTTTTGTTTCTGATCTTTGATTCCTATGTTACAGGAGATGGCAGTAATGTGAAATACTAAGTTCCATACTTCACCTTTGTTGCCCACTTTTTGTGTTGGCTGAATCTCAGTGTTGTCTGCAGGATGGCTTCAGCTCCATAAAAGTTGAGCCCACTGGATTCTTACTGTGAGGCTGTGATTCACAATGACATGTTAATTAGAAGCAGGTCATATTTGATAACAGTTTTGTGGGGGATACCAGACTGCTGGAAAATTAAAGACTTTGTTACAGTTAGGGAGATATTCAAACCTTTGAGAGAGTCTACACTGAGGCACTATCAAACTTTACTTGGCAGTATGCAAACGTAAAACCACACACATAAATAAACAAAATCAGGGAGGTAACAAACGCCTTTAAGCTTATATCTAATATCATATTTATGGTTATATATTACTGGAGTCTGATTGTAACCTTGAGCTATGAATATTTACGTTACCTACAGCTAGGTTTGCGTTCCCCAAATGATACTGCTGTGAGAAAGCCTTGCAAGGACTCCTACTACCTGGTTTGTATTCAGGAGCCTCACAAGCTTTTGGAAAATCAACCAATAGATTTTTTCCAAAACTAAAAGATTTCATCAGATGTTAATGTATAAATAGTATCAACTTGATCAAACTCCTAGTATCTGGTTATTAAAACAATGCACTTCATATTTGAAGTCTCACATGAAACCAGTTGCCTTCTTCTTTTTCCTCTTCCAAATTGTGACTTACCTTAATAAATAAATAATTAAATTCTTTTGGTTTTACAAGGAACTGCTTCAGATCATCAGACAGAAACAAACCATTTTTGGCAGGGAATTAATTTGTAATAAGGAAACTGTGCCAGCCAGGAGAGACGGAGGTTTTATAAATTCCAAATTATTTTTAATAGGATGAATAATAGTTGGAGAATTTGCACCGCACTGTTAAAGAGTCTTTAAGACATCATTGCTTGTATAAGCATTGCTTCTTGAGAAATTAAAGATTTCCAGTGAAAAGAACCCTGAAAATCACTACTTGAAAAATAAGTTTTGATTTGTGATAGTGTTTTCCCAAGAGCAGCAATTTTTCTCCTTGAATTTCAAGAGGAAGCCAAATTCTCATCTGAGCCAGTGAGTAAACAATCTACCTCTCCTTGCCTGCTAACAATCACAGATGATTCTCATTCAGAGGTATAAGAAAAAGGATAAATGGTATTGGGAACATGTATGTTCATACACTTGAAATGAATCCAAATCTTTAACAAATTAGTGTAGATGAGACTAGATTTCATACTTCCTCCTTACAAGTATTTTCATTAAAACATGATATTTCTTTTTTTTTTCCTTGTTGGTTGAAATAATCCCTGGCAAAAATATTTCTTCCATGTTTGTTGCAAGAATGTATAATTCTTTATAATTTGCAGCACTTCTTGCACTATTTCTTATTTTTATCTAGAGTTCACCTTCTGACGTAAAAAAACCTCTGCCACAGACTAGGTTTTCCAAAAGGGCTAGGCTTACACCTTTGCTCAGCTGAGCATTCTAGGTAGGTGCTGCTGCAGAATTTATCCTGAACACTTCACTACTCAGCTGTCTTTTTCAACTTCAGTTGAAATGGGGACAATGTTGTCTGATTGTTCTCCGGGAGGAGCATTTACTGCATATATGACTGTGTCATTCCGAGATTTGTACCGACATGGTTTGAGAAGTCTTCATTACCCATGAGGATATTGAAACCTCACCTTGCCCCCTGCATGACACCTACTAAACATGGTTTAGCCCCAAAAAGCAACTAAGGCCCACATGGCCACTCTCTCACCCCTCCCCGGTGGGATGGGAGAGAAAATTGGAAAAGTGAGAAAACTTGTGGGTTGAGATAAAGCCAAAGCTTCACACACAAGCAAAGCAAATAATGAGTTCATTCACCACTTCCCATGATCAGGCAGGTGTTCAGCAATCCCCAGGAAAGCAGGGCTCCAGCACACGTAACGCTGATTTGGGAAGACAAACACCATCACTCTGAGAGTCCCCCCTTCATCCTTCTTCCCCCAGCTATCTGTGTATGCTGAGCTTTATATGCAGGTATGGAACGTTCCATGGGTCAGTGGGGGTCAGCTGTCCCAGCTGTGTCCCCACCCAGCTTCTTGTGAACTCTCAGTCCACTCGCTGGTGGGGTGAGGTGAGACACAGACGCAGCCTTGATTCTGTGTAAGCCCCGCTCAGCAATAATGAAAACATCCCTGAATTATTGTTTCCAGCATAAATCCACAAAAACACAGCCACATCTGAGCTGCTCTGAAGAAAATAAACTCTTATCCCAGACAACAGCAGCAAACTACTTCAAATGTGCCTGTGGACAAGCAGCTCTGTGTTGCAAGTTGGAAGGCACAAAATGGTGGGGAAATGTCTGCATCACATTTCAGTTTGTGCAGAACAAGAGGAAGCATTACTGGTAAATCTGTTGGGTAGGTGACTGGGCCACATTTCAGAGTCTCTTTGAAGTGTCTTGAAATGATGACAAAAGAAGCCAAGAACATAAGGAATCAGTATCACAAATACCTTCCTGTCCAGCACAAGCAGCGCTGCTGTGCTGGAGAGGCTGGGCTGGTCTTCGGCTAGCCAAAGTCTTACACAGTGCTGGGGTTTGTTTTTCTGCATCCCTTGCTCTCTTAGCAGCAGAGCCCAAGAAACTGCCCTGAGTTTCCTTTTATGTGCCTCCTGAACAAGCCTCATGTTCAGAGCTGTGCTGGTGGCAATCAAATTAATCTCCAACCCGTCATCAGCTGCACATTGCTGGGCTCTCCCAGCAGTCTCAGAGTCTGCTCCCAGGCTGTGGACTGAATAAAATCTTGAGCAAAGTAGGTCAGCAAACCATGCCTGGCCTTGAGAAACAGCTTTGGTCAGGGACAGCAAATTTCTCATTATTGCTCATAATGATTTTCTTCAAATGTGATAATTTTCTTTCAAATGGGAAAGAGTCTTCCAGACCTGGATGGCAATTCTAGCTCCCTCAAGCTTGGATTCTCTGCAGGATTTCACAGAAAAGGCGTTCTGATGAGAGAAAATCCCAAAGCAGGGGATTTAGAATGTAAAAAAACCCCAAACAAATTAAAAATGTGTAGGGAATCCCTTGTAATGAACCTTGATACACTTCTACTGCTCTCATTTCTGTAACATTCAATTGCTTGCTCCTTAAAAACTAACAATGTCTGAAGTTTTGTTTTCATAATATCCACATAATTTTAGCAGCTAAAAATTTACCTTTTTTCAAAATACTAATTTCAAATTTTGAAAAAAGTTTCCCTATCTCTACTATACTGATTCCCAAATTTATCCACATTCCCAAATTTCTCAAATTAATTAATCAATAACTTCAAAGCTTGTGGTCATTTATTTTTCACTTAAGGTTTTTGTTTCAATAGGTAGACTCAAGTGCTGGTGTTGTGGTTTGAGTTTAGCTAAGTGTCAGGCATTCATGGCAGCTGCTCACTCCTTCCCTCCCCTGCCACAGCTGGGCAGAGGAGGGAAGGAGAGGGGGGGAAAAAAAAGGGAATTAACATAAGGGTCCATGAGTTAAGGAACTGGGAGAAAATGCTCTAAGGCCAAAGCAGGCTCAACTTAAGTTGCAAAGTGAAATTTATTACTACCAGAGTTAGAAGGAGGATATGAGAAATAAACTAAACCCTTAAAAGACACCCTTCTTTCCACTCCCCACCCCTCCCTCCCTCCCACCAANACCCCACTGCTCCTTCCCTCCCACCAACAGTG
>VYZT01020454.1:0-16295 GCA_013400735.1 Pomatostomus ruficeps
TTCTGTTCTCTGAAGATTATGCTAGTCTTAACCTAGTTATGGTTGAAATGAATATGAAAATACAAATATATTAAAATATTTTTCTATTATATATGTATTGTAAATAAATTGCTCAAAATTACTCGAAAGCATGTCTTCTTAAATTAAATAATTTACAAGTCTTTCCAGTGTTCTAAATAAAAACACGTAATTCCTACTCCATATTTACATAAATAGTCTGCATAATTGTTCTTTTAGCATGGTTATTGCATTGGTTGATTTGACTAATATTAAATATGTATGAATTTCCTGCTATTCCCTAGGGCTCACAGAAACAAGATGAATCTCAAGAGACTGGTTTAAAGTTTAGATTTAAAGAAGAAAAGTCTTACAGATCCAAGCATCTTTCAATCTTTTTTCATTGATGAAGTCTAATTTTCACCTCAAGTAAATATTTAATAAATAAATATTACTTGAAAATTTACAAGCAGTGCCAAGATTTAGTAAATTATTTGTGTGTCTTTTTTCAAGCTTTTAGACAGTTCTACATACAACCAAATGAAAGTAGGACATGATTGATCTTAAGCATATTGACTTTTTGCAACACTTTTCACACTGATGAATTAAAATTCTCCAATCCAGCTGACCAAGTAACTAAGTTTCAATATTAGTCTTGGAAAATGCAATTCTTATAACACTGTCCTCCAAAAATTGCTTATATCTTACTAGCTGCAGATAACAACTTATAATAACTATAAGTAATAATATTATAAATATAATAAACTTTAAATAACAAAGGTAAAATTTTGTTCATGCTGATAAGGTGTTAATCATTTTTTATGCATTAAAAAAACTTGTTAGCAACAAAACAGGTATTGTCATCAATGGACTTGTCATTGCCTTTGTTGCAAATGGTGAGTTTATAGAGAAGACAATGGGTTTGCAAATTATAGCATCCTGTTAAAAGAAGAATGCATTCTTTCAAGTCTAATACCTTCAGCATATAGTATGTATGTCTCATTGTATTGATCATGCATTCTCAAGAATGCCTTAATGTACTCTTAAATGCTGTACATAGAATCATGGAATCATAGAATGGTTTGGCTTGGAAGGGACCTTAAAAATCATCTAGGTTGTTCTAAAATCCTCCTTATACCAGTTCTTAGGCAGATAATGATGAACTTTTCAAAAGCATCTAAGGTGTATAGGGAAAAAATCCCACTAAAATAAACAAGCAATTATCTGGAGTCTTGGTCAAACTATAACAGGATGTTTTGAAACCATCCCTCGGCGGTTGGTCAAATATACGTGTATATATATGTGTGTGTACATATATGTATATACATATATGTAGGTGCATGTGTGTACATATATATATATGTGTATGTATATAACCACCTGGTTATATGTTTATGCCTGTCAGTTGACTTTGCTCCAAACTTTGCACATTTGCAAGTGAAATTAATTTCATTCTATATAAAATCCACAATGCAGTTCTAGTAAGTGGCACCTCTGCTGATCCCACTAAAGTTTAGAATGTGACACACAGGTGTAGGGAAATGCCTTAATACCAGTAATAACCGTTATGTTTTCCCGAATCTGTAGATTATAAGCAGATACTGGATCTTTTCCAGTCTAAACAGAAGCCAAAGTTTATTCATACGATGGTTAGAAAAAAAATAAAAATAAAATTTGAGGTGACTTCAATGTGAGCCAAGTAGTGTAATGAACCTATAAAATGCTTAGTGAGATGCAGTCAGGCTTGCAGATGTGTTTACAAAAAGGAATGTTCTAGTTTCATATTTATTATAAGCTTTCTCTGATTTAAGACTACTGTATATTGAAACTGAGTAAACAGATCTTTATTTACATAAACGTGACCATATCAAAGCAAAACTAAACTGAAAAAAAAATTCTTTCAAGAAAGTATTATCTTCAGTAAGCTTTCTGTAATTAGGGAATAAAGAAGCCTCATTGAACCCAAGAAACTGTTCAGAAAGGCTATTAGAAAAAAATCAATACCCTTAAAAATAGTAATGCAAAGATGGAATTCTAAAATGCTGTTTGTTGAATTCTGACTGCATGAAACCATCAAAGTGCAGCACTCCAGTAACATTTTAATAACACATTCAGGTGGTAATATAATAGATAGGCAGCTTTTTGCATTATAGTCCAAATGTCTTGATGCATAATTCTAGTGTATGAAAAAAGAATTCTTATAAGTAACCTCCATAAGCAGGTCTGTGCTTCTCCAGTAGCTGAAATACAGAATGTTGATGAGACTCCCCTTTTATCAAAGCAAAGGAAGCACAATTGCATTGTAAACCCCAAACAGTGATAGAGCAGGATTCCATATTAATTTTCAAAAGTGCAAAGAACTAAACCAAATACAAAGTAAGGGATATTTGGATCCTTAAAAATGTAATTCTGTTCTCAAAAAGTTAATAGAAGAGTAATGACTTCAGCAGCGAGTAGGCCCAGACCAAATGGATTTTGTCAACAAGATACTAAGCATTTTCTTTCATCTACTGAGTGAAATCAAATACAACCAATTCCAGAAAGGCCTCAATGTATCCAGAGAAAATGAGACTTTGACTGTTGCCAGTGAAGTCAATGGCAAAACTCCCTTCAGATTGTGCAAATGCAAGTCCTAAATACATGACTCTTAAGTGAGTGCTTTCCTGGCTAATTATACAAAAGAATGGCTCAGTCTTTGCCTCCTTGAATGGCCATAACATGAAATGATTAAGGAAAATATTCCTACTGTTAAACCAGTTACTTTGCATAGTAACAAATAATCATCATCAAGGGAAATTGTTTTAGAACATACTTCATAGTGTTTATGCCATACAAATACAAATGGTAGGAAAATGTTGTATATCTGTTCTGCTGCTCCTTTGGGAATATCGTAATGGCAGGTGAAACTGGCCAGTTCTATCTTAGATAAAATCTGTTCAGTTTCCCTGTGTTTAGTTCCCATATGTTCTGGTCCTCAGGAGATGTGTTTTTCCATTATTTAACGGGACTTCTACCCCCTCCCCTGGGAGACCACAATGTAGTCCAATAAATCACACCATTAAGGGAGATTTTCAGTCTAAATTTCTTTTTTTATATACATATATATATCATCCCTTTCACATAGTTAGATCTCCAGATCTTACAGCCAAAAGAGTGAACAGATAAGATATTGTTGCACTTTAATGAGCAAAGCAGCATGGTAAGACATAGATTTTTTTTTTTTTTCTCAGCATAAGTACTGTAGAGTAACTGAGACATATTATTTTCAGCATTTTAGTCTTCCAGGGTACAAAATGGCAACTTGCGAGAAGCATTTTCACCATGTGAAATATGAACATAAACTCTACCTATGGCAGAAGAACCTCTTTATACTCCAATTTCAGAAACAGAGATCAAAAAGAAGCCAAATTAAGGGTTTTAAATATATGTCAGTCCTGTAAGCAGTTAATATGTATTGTGCTTTAGCTCAGAGGGCAGCCCAGTGTTCCCAGTTATCTTACTCCAGCCAAAAACACTTACTCTAGCTGAGAGCTGCTGTGCACTGATGTGTGCAAACCTAGAGGCAGGAGCCACAGGCCAACAAACGACACGCACTTCCCAGAAACAGCTCTCCCTTTCCCTGCTGAGCAAAGGTCCAGGGCTTCAGGGCTGCCATTATGTACTGCTAGTGCAGTTGAAAAGAAAGGGGACCAGAGGCCTGACTGGCTGTCGGGATTATTTTTTCTCTTGCCCTCTGTAAAACTGTATGGTCTAATTTTAAGAGAGTTAAGGGTTATTATTTTCTTATTTGTTAGTTTTGCTTACATTATAATGTAATCTGTGAACCCAGCACTTTCAGATGGAAAAGAGACAGGAATTAGAGACTGTCAGCATTTTAAAACCTTTTGAATAGCCAAGAGCACAAATCACAGTACAAATCAGAGGGCAGGTGCCCCAAGCATATTTGAAAAAAAAAAAAGCATAGGAAAATCAAGCCTTCTGCCACTGAAGAAATGATCGGTCACACTCAAATACATCCACTAAAGACACAGATGAACTTTTCATCTCATATTAATGCTTCAAGATTTCAAGGGGATGGTGGTTGTACACTGGTTGGGTTTTTCATGTTTTGTTGTGAGTTTTTTTAACACTTGTACATCACCAGATTTGCAACTTCTGTATGTACATTGACATTTTTCTCCTGACTTCCCTGGAGTTGTGACAATTTATGTTAATTGAGGATCTGACCCATCTCTCCCTTCTGAATGGGAATTTTGCTATACAAACCTCTATTCTCCACTGCAAGATCTTTGAGAATGTTTACTTTATTTCAAGGTGATTCCTGAATTATAAATACACAAAGAAAAGCATAATCAAATGAATGCTACATGCAGCTTTATTGAATATACAGTAGCTTCACTTGATTTCCTTTTCATATTTGTATCAAGCTGGATATCTATTCTAGACAGACTATCATTTAAAACAAGACATACCAAATGAGTAAATGAGGTTATATTACTAATTAGCATACTGTCTCCTACTACCTCCAGTAAGCTACTAAAATGTGACTTCCATTTTATCACATAGATGAAACAGTTATCTTTCAGGGTTTGAAATTTCTGTGATCTTTATGCTTAATAAGCTCAGTAAAAGGCATTCAAATTACATCACTTTTGTCTTGGAAGTTAAATTGGGAAATATTGCATTCTCTGAGATGATAAACTCTGTAGAAGATAAATTATCATGAGAAATAGTTTTAATTGATTTACCATAATAAAAGTTATGTGACTTTGAAGTGCAAATGACACATTAAAATGAAGCTACAGTATGTTGATAATACAGTGGCTTCTTTGTTAATGGAATTACTGACACTGCAGATGCTTGCTGAAGAGTTGTCCTCTACTGTTAAGAGAGAAACACTGATGGAAATTGAAGATATACTATATTTAAATCCAAGCCCAACTCTCCTTCAGTGAGCTTTACACTGATCTCAACAAGTGCAATTTCAACAACTGCACAAGCAACATAAGAACAGCTTGAGCCTGATATTGCAGTTTGGTTTGGAATATGGTTATCCTGACTTTATCACTGTAACTGCACTGAAGCCCCAGGAAAAATATTATTCCTTACCTCACTTTCCCCATTTGCAAAATTGAGCTAATAAAATCACTTTCATGTTCAGAAGTGTTGGCCAACAGTTAAACAAAAGTATGTCAACTTCAGGGATATCTAGTGTTCTAAATGAAGGAAAATGCACACAGGTCCTACACAATAATGCCTGTAAACATTCTCCTTTTACCTTTCAAGGGTAAAGATGAAGACTTAGAAACATGTAAAGCCAGCAGCATAAATCAAAACAACTTTGCTTTATCTCATTGTTGTCTCGCACCACTTAACTCTGTATCTTTGACTAGATCACAGACTCATAGAAAGGCTTGGGTGGGAAGGGACCTTAAAGATTATCCAAAGATTCTTCTTCCTCCATCCAGATCTTTATCTTATCTTTCTTTTGATTTTTCAGTCTTTTTCCCCACTCAAAGCATTTCACTTTCCCTCCAGTTCCCTTTTACCTGCGAATCTTTTAATTTCCGTTTTTCTTTCCTTGACAAATGCCTTTCCTGCTTTTCTTTCACACAACAGTATAAATTTTGCATCTTTTCTCTGACCTTTTCTCAGATTCTACTGTATGTCTTATCCAAAATTATCCTTTACCAGTCTTACATTCACATTCCTTTTTTTTCTTGGACACATAGTTATCTTCCTTATGAGAATTTTTTTTTTTCATTTATCTCTTCTTCTTTTTTTCTTCTTTTCTTAATTCTACATTCAGAAAGACAGTAAAAGAAATTTTCATATCTCATCATCCAGTTAATTTTAAGCAAAAAGGATCCAATAGCTATCCAAACTATTTTGAATCCATGGGTGTTAGAACCTGTAAGCACTTTAAGTGTGTGTAGAGGGTCAACCACCAGATGCCCACTAAGATTAATTAAATTTATTGTCACATTTAAACATACCTTATCTCCACTCTCCCTTTTCCCCAGACTCAGCTTCACCCCTGATTCGCCTGCTTCCTCCCCCAGAGCCACACAGGGAGGAAGGGAATGAGGGTTGCAGTCCATCCCTAAAACTTCCTCTCTTCCATTTCCTTCTTATATTCTTCCCCTACTCCAGCATGGGGTC
Organism: Pomatostomus ruficeps; assembly: GCA_013400735.1. Classification (NCBI taxonomy): domain Eukaryota; kingdom Metazoa; phylum Chordata; class Aves; order Passeriformes; family Timaliidae; genus Pomatostomus; species Pomatostomus ruficeps. Next base: position 6,160 of record VYZT01020454.1, read on the forward strand.
TCTCCCACGGGAGAAAGTCATTCACAAAATGCTGCAATGTGGATCCTTCCCACGGACTACTGTCCTTCAGGAATGGACTACTCCAGTGTGGGTCCCCACTGGCCACCATTCATGCCAGAAAACCTGTTCTGCAAGGCTTCCTCTCTGCAGACCACAGCTCCTGCAGGATCCTGCTCCAGCATGGACTTCCTTCTGGGCCTGTCCACCTGCTTCAGCATGGATCATTACTCCACCATGGTCCTCCATGGGCTGCAGGGGCACAGCTGCCTCACCATGGTCTCCACCATGGGCTGCAGGGGAATCTCAGCTCAGGTGCCTGGAGCAGCTCCTCCCCCTCCTTCTTCACTGACCTGAGTGTCTGCAGGGCTGTTCCTCTCTCATGTTCTCACTCTCTCACAACTTTCTAGGTGTTAACCCAGAGGCACCGCCAGCATCACTCTTTGCCTGTTTTGGGCAATGGCAGGTCCATTTTGGAGCTCTGCCCAACCCAGAGGCAGCTCCTGGTCTATTAGAGAATCCAAACCGCTACACTCCTTTCCCCACTACCAAAACATTTTCACATAAACTGAATGCAAAAATACATTACTGCTTAAAAGAGGTTGTTTGAGTTTTTTTAATTTAGGTTATCTATTCTTTTGAAAAATAATAAAATGCAGTGTTTGCTGTATGGTTTCACATACATAAGATAATAATGCTAAGTACATTACTCAAACTTTTCATACTAGGTAGTGGGCAAATACAGTGAAAATTGTAGGGGTAATAATAAGTATCTGGATCTTGTGCATTCGTTTGCCAGTTTGCAACATTCATATATTCCACAGCCTTTCAGCTTGGAAAGCTTCTATCCATTTTTTTTTTAGTAGCTGTTTAAACAAAAATAGATGTTTATCTCTTTAAAATTTTGCCAGGAAGCTGTCACTTTCCCATTTACTCATGCTATGTTGTGACAGAATGTGTCAGCTTCTTGCACAAATGAAAAGAGATATAGATCTGTATTTACTTTAGCTGAAAAATAAGTACTCATCAATTCTGAGAAAAGTGTTTTCCCATTTGAAAAGATGGATAAATAAGAGAGGTTTTGTGAAGTAACTATTTACCAATGCTTAAGAGGTAGTTGAGAGCCAAATATTCCAGTTCAGTTCATCAGTAACCATCACTGAGAAAGCTGATAGACCCATAACATGGAGAATTAGATAACTGTAGCAGTTATCAAGGGAGCTAGTGTTCTTATTCAAGCCTTTGATGTTATAAAGTATCAACTATAATAAAAACAGGTGAAACAATTTAAAACTTGCTCTTTGCACTCATATTTGACATCGAAGGGAAATGCCAGTTGGAAAATCTTTATCCTAGGTTGGACTCAAATGCTCAAGAGTATGGAACTAAGGACTGACAATGAAGTAGAACTGCTACACAATATTCTTAGATATTTTTATAGGAAGGAAAAAAATAAGAAACAAGATCAATGCATAATATCTGTAACTTTCTCCTCTTGAAAATTCTTTAGTATTTATCAGTCTCACAGAACCCAAGTTTCTACTGTGTAAAACTGAAATGCAAGTTGAAATTAAAAAAGTTTTTCAAGACATTAATTGAAAACAACCACTACAGCAAATCAGAGTATGGAATAGCAGAATCCTTTAATCTATTAAATTCCAACTCAAAAATTCCATGCATCATGAATTCATGAAAAAAAAAGAACTGGCCATGAAACATAAAGGCCACATCTTAAATAAATATCAAAACGAAATTGCAAATCACTGAAATATTGGGAAAATACCCACAAGTTCTAAAGAATCAAGATTTCAACCTGGAGGTTAAATTGATAAGCTAATATATGATGCAGCACAACGTTGTCTACATCTATATAAGAAGGAATGAAATGTTTGATGCCTTTCTTCTATTGAGATGCTCAAAAACTGCGCTCAAAGTGAGGGTGGAGGCTCACAGAGTAGAATGGAACCATCCCCTCCCTTGCCTGGCTGGCGATGCTGTGCCTGATGCACCCCAGGACATGCTTGGCCCTCCTGGCTGCCAGGGCACTGCTGACTCACATTCAACTTGCCATCCACCAGGACCCTCACATGTCTTTCTGCAGGGCTGCTCTTCATCTTCTTGGCCCCCAGTTTGAAGATATAACCAGGATTACCCTGCCCCAGTTAGAGAATATGGCACTTAGTCTTGTTAAACTTCATATGGTTGGGGATTGCCTAAGTGTATGATTTATTATATGTTAGAATGTTCCAAGGAAGGGATTATTTTCACAGCCACTGGAGAACAGGGTTCTGCTTTTGAGAAATAGTGAAAAACTCTCCTTACAAGCATAAAGGTAAACAAGATCATAATCTGTAGATCTCTAGCATTTGGTGACTACATCCTTGTATCTTCTAAGGTCAAATATAAGTTTCATAGCAACTCCGCTAGGGTAAATTCTGTAAGAATCTCTTATATAGTTACTTTCATGCTAAAGAGTAAGCAGAAAAGTAACTTCGCTGGGCTTACATGAAAAATTACCAACTGGTTTGATAGTAAGCTGGATCTTCCTTATTTTTATACATTTTTATGTATCATATGGTTACAAATTGGAGATCAGGGAAATAAATCCTATATATATATATATATATGAATATATATGTGTGGATGACTGTGTAGGTGCATGTGCTTTAATAATTCAATGTCCTTTCTCCATTTCATCAAAACATGAGAAAGAATAAAAGCACAAATGGGAAAGAAAAAGCACTGTATCAAGCTTTGATTAATTCATTTTAATAGTGCAGGAACAATATTTCTGAAGTAAATCACTGGAAACTGTGATTTGGATAGAGGTCATATGCATACCTAAAAAACAATGTAAAGTCAAGGTCATTAAATATGAAATTTCTCAAAAATAAACACTTGGGCTTTAGGATATTTATTCACTGACCCTGAAATGTCAGCTTGACACTGATACTAATGTAGCACACTTGTCTCTGGAGTTTATCCCACTATGCAAAGGTGCCGCTTACTGTGAGAATCTTTCTGAGGTGTTCCAACTGCATTCTAGAAACCATCTGCATATGTTATTTTATTGCTAGGTCTCATAAATCAATATTATGTAGAAACATCTATAATTTCATATTGTATTAGAAATAGGATAGCCACAAAGCTGCACATTTGAGGTCCTAATTACACTAGTGGTACAGTACTTACATTTTAAACATTTTATTGAACAGCTTGAGGTTATTTGGTTTATAAAACCCCCAGACTGTTTCCTCACAAAGCCCTGGGGCTCTGATCTAGTAAAGTTCAGGCTGATGAAGGCAGGGAGGAGTTCTACTTACACTTGCTAATGGATAAATAGTAGAGAACATCAGTGGAAAATAAAGATCTGAATGCAGCTGACGGTGTATAATCAATACAGCTAATAATAAAGTAATGACATTTTTAAATGTGTGAACACGATGCTGCAAAATAACTTCCATTAAATGTACAAGAGCCCAACAAGGAGAAGCAGGGTCCACTAATCATAAACATGAGCACAGAAAAGCATCAGCTGACTAACAACCAATGCCTGGTTCTGGGCTGTGGTGTTGTGATGTACCTGTGCACTGTCTCCACTGCCCACTGTCCAGTGTGCTGCTCATTTTGTTGAGTATCTCAGCTGTATCATCATCCATCTCCAAGTCCAAAAAGGATATACATCAGAAATTACCAGAACAATTCCTTTAGAAATTTCTCCCTATCTTATCTCTTTTAGAAAGTGTTGTCAATTCAGAGATATTGTAGAAGATGTATTATTGTCCATTTTCTTTCTGTTTGTTACAACACTATATCAAAGTTTTTTGCTTTGCATAGGTACCTGACAGGACCATAATTCCAGATATACAGACTATTTCAAATTTCTCCCTAGTTTTATGTAGTTAAATCATCAGGGCCAAAGGCCAAATTAATTTTTCCATTACCTAAGTATTGTCGGGCAATGCCATCTGAGATGTCCTGAAATATCTTTCCTCATCTTCAACTGCTGTTTCCAAGTAGATCATCTGTAGATGATATGATAGTAGATCATATCCCCAAATGAAGAACTTAGTTTTGCTTAGGTACCATGCTCAGGCATCTGGTCTTCTTCTTACCACTCTCTTTTCAAAAGTAATCTTCATCGCCATTCTGTCAGTTTTTTTGTACAGGGCTCACACAAGTTCCTGCAAAGATTAGATAGAAGTGATAAATCAGAAAGAAGGATACAGGGTACTATTCCAGACTATTCAATTGCAGAATAATTCCTGTTTCTGTGGATATTTCTAGGGTTCCCTTGCTTGCTTTCTCTCAATACTTTTGTGTTATTTCATCTGTTTCTATCTCACACATACATAAGCCCAGTACAACAAGCATTCAGCCCTTTGATTTCCCTCCAGAATTCATGTGATCCCAATTCTGCCTGGCATATGGCCTACATCTTTGGCAGCAACTCTGAGCCAAATATTTCACAAATATCTGAATGCTCTTTTATCATTCATCTTACTTCAGAAGCTTAGACACTTACTAGCTTCACAAAAATTTATCCAGGAGAAAACCTGCATGCTGAAGTGCTTTTATAAAATACACGGATGTTATATTTGGTGTGATTATACAGTTTAGAGTTTCTCAGATATGAAAAAGAGATCTACTAGTTGGAGCTGTGTATACACTATTGTGTATCTATTTTGCACGTGTCATGGTTAGGTTACTGAGAGCCTAAAAATTACAATTCTTTTGTTTTCTCAGTTTGGCCATGACTAGATACTTGGAAATTTTGTCAATGGTGTGAGAACCTGATGATGGAAACAGCTAATCTAACACAATTCAGTTGTAAATTCAGAAGCTCCAGTAGTTTTTGTATAAGGTCTATTACCTTGGACAACGTAGGGAACTCAGTGAAGGACGTCCAAATAAGGGAAAGAAAAATCAATTCCATATGATTGACCACAAGCCTCCATGAAATATTTAATGATACAGCAATCTTTTTCCTTAGTTACATTGGGAAAAGAGCTTACATTACACCCTAGAAGCTGAGAAACTTATCCTTTCCTACAGATATTGCTGTCCTATTTCCACCCTATCACCATTTCTGCCTTTGAGTATATGAGTTGTTAAGTCTCACCTGTCCTCTCAATATACTCATCTTCTCACATGAGTACCATGCAATTCCTTCTAAAGCCTCCCAGACCAGACAGAAGTAACACATCCTAACACTTTTTCTTCTGTTGCTTTTCTCTGTTCACTGTACTACATGTTCTCATGCACCATAGCACAAAGATTACCTTAGTACAGCCAAAAGAAAAAGTTAGCACTGCAGACCTTTAATGCACAGGCAAGTCACAGAATGGAAGCAGCCTCACACTGCTGGGGTTATACAATCCTTGTATTTAGGCAGCAGGTTAAAGCATCAGGTTCTTGTTAATGGGACAAGTCAGCTCCTAAAGAATACATGCTATGAATTTTCCTTTACAGGTTTCATAGATCATGAAGGCAATTCAGTTCTCTAATACAGCTTCTGAAGTTGAATACCTAATGTTAAATGTTTTGAATAACTTTGTGTATGTACACAGTAATTATTGCAAAGCCTACAACTTCAATTAGCTATGTGCCAAAAAATATATTCAATTATGTTCTGATAATTTGTTTTATGTCATAGTTTCCAGATATCATTTTCCTTGCCTAATAAACAGTGGTAAGTCAGTGTTTGTTTTTCCCATTTTCCTGTGAGTAAACATAGTTTTCAGAAGCTGTGCATTACTTGGTAGTAATGAGGATCTCAATATAAGAATGAAGAAAGAGGATGAGTGACTGTAAAAACTCAAGTATGAAACAGTCCTATGTAAATACTTTTATCTTTGTGACACTAATCTTTTGTTTCCATTTTTTAACTGTAAAAACAACATTCTAAAACTAATTATCTCCTGCAATGTGAATAGAAAATAGGAATTTGTTATAGAGAGAATATCCAGACTGAAAAACAACCACAAAATACAGGCATATTCTGGAAAAGCAAAGTTTTTTGAATACGCTGTGGTTTCGTTATTTCTTTAGCTTTATCTTAGGGATACATACTTATGGTTTTGATATTGGTGTTTATTTCTGCCTTTGAAATCTTATTATTTAAGAACTGTAGTTGGTATGATTCCTGAAGTTTTAAAACAAAATTTAATATTAAAAAAAATGTTTCTTAAGTAAGTTGTGTCTTGTATCTATACACTGTTACCACTTGCCTAAATTAAATTTGCTTTAACAGTATCTTTTTTTTTTTGATGCCTTAGTACTGCTAACACCTTTTTAAATACCTACTTTGCTATGTAAAGGAAAGAAATTTACATCATGAGAAGACTGAAAATAATCCTTCTTTTTAAACAGAGCTAGATGGATTCCTTATGTGCATGGAAGAGTAAAGAACATTTTATCTTCTGAGGAACCTTCCTCAGTGTGAACATTGCCAAATACTGTCACAGCACCTTTCCAAGATAAAATATCATCATAGATATTTTCATGGAATTCCGTGATACAAACATACGTTCCCATGGCTTAGTAACTCATTTTCTCGACCAGCTGTTTAGACAAGAGTCTCATCTGGGGACAATAAGTGAAGTTCTGTAATGTCTCCACAGCTGGCACTATGAAGCATTTTGCTAAAGGTTTGATTTGAAGACTCTCTGGACAACTTCGATTGTGCATTAGAGTCACTGCCACTAATATTATTTTGAGGATGCCCGGTAAAATGAGGCTTCCTAACATACCTGAAGTATGTTCCATGAACAAAGAAAGATAAGGTATATAAACTCTGTGTTGATTACCCTAGGAATTCATGATACATTTGCCATCTCACTGAAGTAAACTGTCAGGATTTACGAGCAATACAGAAAAAAGTATCCCAAGCTTTTTTGCACTTCAAAATAGTTTGAACTGGATAAAGAGATTTGACATTTCATCTCATTCTGCCTGCTATCAGAGAGTCCTCTAATGTCAGAGAACTGTGTGATTTGTACCATGTGGGCTTGCAAACTGAAAATTACTGCAGTGTCTTAATGGAAAACTGCATTCCCAGTATTGCATTTTGTGAGAAGATATGATATTAGACAAACTTTGCATCATTTCTTAGCAAAAAAAAATGTATTAACATTGGTGACATTCAGTACATTTAGTTACAGTAATTTGAACTCTTTCAACTATTTGCAGAATTTTTATAATATATCAAAGGATCCATATTTATATGAAAAAAGTTAATTTTTATCTAAAAAATCAGTAAAGCCCCTATCAAAATAGTAATGAAACCATCTTAAGCTCATATACTTCTCCTAAGTCCTGGCACACGTGGCATAGAAAACACATATTGCATTGACATATGAGCACCATGGCCATAAGAAATTAATAGAATGAGCTCGGGAAGTTTTTATTGAGTCATATTTTATATTTGATTTTACTGTGATTTCCTTGAGTATAAAAAAAAGAAACAAAGATGTTAATTGCATGAATCTAAGAATGGGAAAGGATTTGAGGAAATGACATTGTTACCTTCATCTGTTCACTGGTTGATCCAGATTAAGTAGAGTTTTGTTAATCCTGTCAGCAGAAATTAGCCTGTACATACTTCGGCAGAAATTCCTAGTGATCGCACAACCAACAGGGAAGCATCAGTTAAAAAAATCATGATAAGGTAAATGTGAATCCATAAATGGACATCTTGCCTGAAATAGTTGAAGCATCAAAACAAGCTGTCCTGTTACAGTCTTTTGAATCCTTGTGATTTATTCCCCTCATGGCAATTGAACAGATTTTAAAATAGGCATTCTCCATTTAATATAGTCTTTCTTGCCTGATAAGTTCATTGCTGACAGTAGAATTCCTGAAGTCTTCAACACATTATATATTTACCCTGTAACTATAGGTAGCAAGTTGCCAAATCCACATCTATCTTTTAAATGACATATATCACTGCAGTATTATCAGAAAAATCTTGAATTAAAAAGCTTTTTCAATCTTTTAAGAAGAAAAAATGAAAAAGGACCAAATGGCTGGTTATGTGCCAACATAATGCAGAAAGCCTTGTTTTTCCCACTGTCACCTGCAGCCTAATGTATAACCATAATACTATAACCATATAAAGATATACTCCTATAGACATAATCCTAAGGCTATATTCCATAATGTCCTTTATATCAGTTACATTTTAAATGGTTAGAAATACTCTAGAACCACAGAAATTTCAAAGAAGAAATGTCTGAACAGTGTGTACTTTATACAACATTAAATGACATTACCTTTTCAATGATTGATATGTTCACAGTAATTGCTAAAGCTTTGAATTTAATGAAGGCCGGATTCAATGAAGATCTTAGTAAAAATGGTTTAGATACAGTAGTTTGTAAATTGTAGATGATAAAATCCTGAGTGGCTGCTAAAACCCAAAATGTGTTTCATACTAAGAGTTTGTGGACAAAAATAGACATAAAATAGATCGTAGGTCTCTGGTCTCATGGTTAAGCAATTTACCCACTAGGTGACAAAGTCACATTTCTTATACACATGCCTTAAAGAAGCATTCAAGGATCCTAGAGAACTCATTGAAATGACACCTAGCAAATTCTGACAAAAAATACTTTCAGTAAAATCTCGGAGGGGATTTTCTAGATCACAATTTCCAGATAAAAGCCTAAGCTCACTCAAATCCTTTTTCTTGGATCTGGCCCTACAGTTACACATATAAAAATATAATAAATAGAAATGAATGGAGACATTGGCTTCACAGCAAAAGTAGTACAGCATTAAATCCTGGTATTAACTTGAAGAGTGTTACAGAGGGCTGCTTACAACAAAGCATGGTAGATTCAGAACTATAAAAATTCTTAGCAGAGTAATGCTTCTTATCCATAAAGAGTGCTGTTAATCGTGTTACAAGCTGTAGTGCTTTTGATCATTATTTTAAAACACCATGGTATCTATTCATAAAGGCTACTGCTTGATTCACCACTCTGTAACACGAGTTTTTATGCCTCCATAATGACTCTAAGGGTTTTCCTTTTCATTAATATAGTACTCATGGCAGGTGCCAGGTTGCAGAATCCAAGGCTCGTTATTCAGTCGCAGAAGTAATTCCTCAAAGTCTGCAGGTTTTCCCTCTGCTCAGCAGTTGACCTTGCCCTGTTTGGTCTTTATGTGTTGTTGATGTAATTCAGGCTGCCTAGGATACAAACATGAAACGCTGAGGAGTCAAACTGGAAAGCCCAATCTCTGACCAATGAATGCTCTTTACACTGGTTGATCAGTTTTCTCAATGGCAATAAGAATGACAATTCAGTAACAGTTTAAAAATACCTTATCAGTAGAATCCAGAACCCATGGATATAGTTTTAAGTTAAAAAAAGAAAAGGGAATACTCACTCACCTTGTATCTGACTGCCTTGTGGGCCATTTGTAACAGCCAGGCAAAGGAAAGTTCTCCACAAAAACATTCTTTGGTCTAATAGATATGTCTTTGGATGCATGAAATGGGGACAATCTGGAAATCATACTTTCCACTTCCTTGGCAGGTGGTCCTATCAAAGCCTGGCATGGAGATATTGTTTCACCAACACTTCATCAACAATTAAGTGCCCAGCATGAGGTTAGAGAGAACTAATGAGTTGCTAGATGATCAGATGAGGCCAACCCCTTCCCTGTTTTCCAATAGAACAGCACACACTGAACATAGGGACTGGATCACCTTCTCCAGAATACAAGCATCAATGGAAAAACACTGTTTCTTTCAATGGACTCACGCTCTGTGTGTGTGTTTTCAAGGGGGTTGGCAGAGCGTAGTCAGAAGACAACAAAGTAACATAGTTATGCTTCTAAACTAGGTGAACATATCTTTCTACCTCAAACATGATAAAAATTAAGTCGGAGACATATGAGACTATTTTATCCTTTTCTGAGATGTAGCAACATCAAAAATACTAATAAATATCTTTTTAGAGGATTTCAAAGCTGTTTACAAAGTTAAGAAATTAATCTATTGCATATTAACTGGGATTTCCTGACCTTATAAAATACTTCTCTATCTCTAAGGGTAAGGTATTTCATATAAGCTTTTTTTTCTCCTAGCACTTCATTTGTATAATGGTATGCATATATCTATATAAATATAA
>VYZT01020455.1:0-44814 GCA_013400735.1 Pomatostomus ruficeps
TGAGGCCATTTCCTCTTGTGCTGCCAGTGGTTGCCTGCGAAAAGAGACTGACCCCACCTGGCTACAGCCTCCTCTCAGGCAATTGTAGAGAGTGGTAAGGTCCCCCCTGAGCCTCCTTTTCTCCAGGCTAATCAACCCCAGCTCCCTCAGCCACTCCTCCTAGCACTTGTGCTCCAGACCCTTCCCCAGCTCTGTGGTCCTTCTCTGGACACACTCCAGTACCTCAGTGTCTTTTTTGCCATGAAGGCCCAAAACTGAGCACAGGATTCAAGGTGCAGCCTCACCAGTGTCAGAGGACAATCAATTCCTAGCCCTGCTGGCCATATTTCTTCTGATATGAGCCAAGGTGCCACTGACCCTCTGGTCACGTTCAGCTGCCCGTCAATCAACAGCGGTAGCTCCTCAACTCACACAAACCCATGCTAATCTCCCTTTTTTTCTCCCATTCCTTCTATTTACATGGTATTACACTTAATCAAGGTATTGCGTAGTATGAACTATACAGTTTTTAAAATTGTTTGAGATCTATGGAAATACTGACTAAAATTCTCTCAAGAAAACATAAAGCAAAGAAGCAGTTAGAATCCTTATCCTGATGTGCTTATTTTCCGTAGAGCAGGTTCCAGTTTCATAAAAGATACTTTGATTTTTCTTGTTTCTCAACAATTTCAACTTGCTACCTAGTTAAAAGGAAAGAAGCTCATTACATAAATCTCCAGACATCAGTGTTCTAAAGAAAGCTTAAAACTTTGAACCTTGAAAACTCTTTAAGGCAGAGATACATGATACAGTAGTACCTCTATGTTGATATAGGCAATTCTGTTTTCACTGGCTTCTTCATCACTTACTTCCTAACAGCTTAATTGTTTAATTTGAAATTAATGTTCTTTTAAAGATTCTCCTAAATATCATTCTGTGCACCAAGTTTCTGTTAAAAGGAAAGTCATCTTTGGTATGAAAGGCTCCGACTGCCCTTTTCACTTGGTCTTTTGTGGCTTTCCATAAACCTTGCTGTTGGCCCTTCTTAGTAATTGCAACTTTTTAACTTAATTTTAAAACACCTAAAAGGACAAGTATTGAGAATGTGCTGATTTCTGACTAGTCTTAGGGGAGCTGGACTTCACTGGGAAATCACTGCAATATGTAGTGATGCCACAGTGAATGTAGATATTCCTAGTAGGCCTTAATTGTAAAGTTTTGATGGGAATCTGAGCTAAAGAATTCTCAAGATCACTCCCCATCCTCATAAAATACTCATTTTACAACAATTCTCTGAATTTTCCAGTCTCCAGCTGATGTCATGTGAGTATTACAGAGTTGGCCAATACTCAACGTATGACCTGTGGCTTATTAGTGTCCCTAAGGTCGCAGAGGGATAAGCTGTCCTGCAGAAATGCTCTTTCTAATGAAAACAAGAGGAGCAGGAACACATTCAGGGTGGAAAAAGGTACTTACACCTTTTTTTTTTTTTTCCTGTTTGTTGACAAAAAACAGGGAACTGTTTGAGCAGGTGGGTTTCTCCTGTTGGTACTTCTGAGGAAGGATACCTTTATCTGATCTTCGCAGCAAGGCAAACTGCAGTTATTGCAATGCAGATTGCTTTGGAAGGCTGCTAACTTTAACAGCTTATTTTTAGAGATAACGTGAGATGTTTCCTGTTCATTAAACTGTGGAAGAGTTACTAAAGTTAATAGTTGTAGTTACCTCTGCTGAAGTCATTATGTAAATTCAGTGACAGGGATGCAATTTACTGATTATGACAAACTGATATTGTCCTAGGATATGTTCAAAAGCGTTCTTACTGTAAAAACTGCACTAAATCTGTAAGAAGCAATTTCCCGTTGCCTACTGCAATAACAATACTTGCAAATTGGTTTTATTGTAATGTAACTCTGTGTGTTATTTAAAGAGGTAAATAGCTACTGGTGAGGTAAGGAAAATCTAAGTTGCAGAGTTAGGCAAAATGCAGTTGACACAAGGTTAAGAGATTAAGGTTTCTGGGCTAATACAACAATATTAAGTTTTGTTCTCTAGTGCTATTAGTCTGAAGATAGATAAAGATCAGAGGATTAGTATGTTCTTACAGTATCTGGCTTTGGGCCTTAAAAGATTATTCTTCAAATGACTTTAACTGGAGCAAGAGCTGAGTCCTCATCAGCAGGGGCTGTGCAGGAATGAAGTAAATCAGGAGTTGGTTCACTACTGTTGGGAATCTCCTGAATCAGAAGAGGGATTCAGTCCTTAAAGAACTCATGCTTTGGTGACACTGAAATGGTGCTTTGATTCCATTTATATCCTTTTCTGTCCCTGTCCATTTCAAACACACCTGGTCAGCAGCCGTCCATCTTTATAATCTATTCAACGTTAGTCCACGCACACTCGCTGCCTCTTGGCTTGGAAACTACGGTGCGACTTCGTAACTCCACAACAGTGGGATGTGGCTGTGGAAAACTGGAGAGAGTGGCTTCTCTGTGGGGGTGCCTGGTGGAACTTTCTGTTGTCAGCAGCTGAGATTTCAGTGTGCTTTTAAGATCAGAGCATTTGCCCTGTGGTCACCCTGTACCTTGACAGAGGGTGCAGCGAGGTTGTTGCTGGCTTTACCACCAGTAAGCTGACTGTGGTGGTGGAGAGGTGAACCAGATTGATGTCTCAATGTCTTTTTTTAGGTTTCATGCTTATGTCGGAATTTTGGAAGGAGGAAATCATGTTCCCTCCCTCCCTTTGAATTTCCTTGGTCTTCAGCTAACTCTGAATGCATGCTACTATTGCATGCACCTACTTTCCTCTGTCTTTGATCCTTTTATACTTGCTCCATTAAAGTTATCTTTAGAGTTGTTTGTTTGTCTCTGACTCAGACATCAGTCAGCAGCACTGCCTTTGATGGCTGCATCAGTCTGACATTTGTGAAAATACAGTAATTTTTCCACAGGGAGGCACCAGTCTTCTGGTTTGCTTTTCTAAATTATATGGCCTCTTGCTGGGTGATGTTACAGAGGACATGCAGCCATCTCTGGCTGCAGAACCCACACTTTAGAAGCTCCGGACTTGTTGGAAAGAGGCATGCAAATTTCATTAGTGTTTTTTTTTTCTTCCTCTTCTGATATTCTTGACTGTCAAAGTCTTACTATTTTAGCAGCTAAGATGTAGGGACTTTGGACAAATATTTCTTGCAGATAGCTCCAAGATAGTTCCAAGTGAATGTTATCCACTGACTTCAAGCCAATGAGTTGCTAAAAACTAAACAAATAATATTTTTATTGAAAATGGAGAGGAACCTTTACTGCTTTCTATTGTGCAGGTATGCCAACTTGCATAGACACAACCTGTAGATGTATCAAAAAGATATATTAGAGTTGGAAACAAAATGAACAAAAAGCATTTCCTAGTTGGTTTTAAAAAATTTAGTTGTATCTCAGCAACAGTCTTTGTGTTCATGCTTCACTAAGAGAGTAAGTGCTGTATGCAATAAACTTAGCTACTTAAAATCATAATGAGAGCATAAAAAAGATGGTTCTATCATAGTGTAACAATATCTCATTGCACTGTTCACTTTAAAAAAAATCATCTGCATTTTTGTGGTATGCAGATAAGTATTTTAAACAGTCAAAAAAAGTCTTCAACAGCTTCTGCTATTTTAGCTTACACTTTATCGTCTAGGAAAAAAAGTGTGTGGGGGGAGTAGACGGAGTGATACAATCAATTTTGGAGAATAAAATGATATCTTCTTGCTAGGTTTCAGGAACAGATAATTTCTCATTTACAAATCTATGCTTCAGGCATAATTCAATAAAATATATAAAGCATTTGTGGCCTTGTGAGATTTAGTAGTGCAGAAACTGGATATATTTTTATTGAACCTATCTTTCAGAAAATTACCGAGTAACAGCCATGAGGGTCTGTTTCCTCTTCAGAGCAGTGTTGCGGTTTTATTTTAGTAACATCCAATTGTAATGTTCTGTTTAAGGCTGTTGAGACACTTTTGCTCTATTCCCCCTATTCAGACGCTTTGTTACTAAGTCACACTGGAGTCTGAAGTTTGTGATAAAAAAGGATTTCTAAAAGATCTCTGAGCATGAGCCAATGTTGATGTATTATGAAAATGACAGGTTATCCATCTCTCTTCCCTCTTTTCTAATTTTAATATTGTAATTCATCCATCAATTTACATACACCTTGGGTTTGTATCTTTGCACATTAGTCTATGTCATTTACCCTTTGTTCCCAACAATTAGGGCATCACTTCAAATTTTCTTGATCTTCTTGAGTAAATTTGATGTTTAGGATTGTGGGCTTTGGTTGTTTTGTTTTGTTTTGCTTGTTTGTTTTTTCTGTGGGCTTTTTTTGGTTGTTGTTCTTGGTTTGTGTTAGTTTTTTTATTTGTTGTGTTTCGCTGGGCTTTTTTGCTATCCTTGCTCAATTACCAGTGAATAGGCAGTAAGATGTACTGAGAGAGAGGAGATGAATAAGACCAGAAATTTCTAGTTTTCTGAAGACCATTCCTTAGGGATCTGAAGTTGGAATTGCAGGCAACAGGACAGGAATTGCTCCTGCTATAAGAATTCTAATTTCTTTTTAGAGATGGGAAATGTTTGCTCCTGGAAATTATTACCACTGATATTAAATCATTAATATGTTTTTGTTTTTGTTTTTTAAATCAGGTATATTCTGAAGAACATATCCAAAACGTGTTGTTTGGGTATTCTGGTTTTTGGGGTGTATTTTGTTTTTTGTTTTTTTTTTTTTTTTCTCTCTGTAAAATCTTCTTTTTTATTATGATAGTCAGAAAGTTTGTCACATGTTATAAAAAAGCTGCAAAACACTTTCAGAAAAGACCAGTATTCCTTTGGGTATATTTCTCTCTTGGGGAAAAAAGACACAAATAGAACATTCATAACAAGAGCATTTATAAGAAAATTATACTCATGGAATGTATTTGCAAAGAAAAGAATCCAGAGATATTTTTTCTCAGTTTAGCATTAGCACACAGGCATTTATAACCAGGAGTTGAGAAAGAAACGCAAAGATAAGGATATGCCATATTATTGTAGTTTTAACACAGAATAATTTTATGATATTTTCTAATTTAAAAGTGTTTTGGTTGTTGATTCATGGCAAATTCATTTTTTTAAGACAAACTCTGTACCAGTATCAGTCCTAGAAATTTATTTTAAAATGATGCCTTTTTCAGTTATTATTTTGTTAATTTTTTATACATTTAGTGGACAAGAGTAAGTCGTTTACAGGCAAGATTTTACACTGTTGGTACTTAGCTTGTAGTTTATTAAAAGGCAACATTGCTATTGCTGTTTCTCAAAATCTCCACGCAGTGAGTGGTGCCTGTGGTACCTCAGTGCAAGCTGACATTTTGATGCTATGTGTTCAGTCTAGGTGTCCTTCTGGGAAGAGCACTAAGATATAAGAAATACAGTCTGACAGTGAAAATGAACGGTTATATAAAGACATCTCACAAAGCTGTGAAGTAAACCTGTCATAGACTTGGCCAGTCTAATGGCAGAGCTATTAGAAATAACTAGTCTAAATCATGTACATTGGCCAGTCAGCCTGTCTAGAGGCGTCCTCGTATACAAAGGAATTCCAAATGAATATGGCCACGAGCTCTCTGCTGGAAACAAAATCCTTGAACCAGTTCTCTTGTCCAGCTGGAGAGGAATTTGTAATTTGCCCACATAAGTAGGCACACATGTTGATTTTGGAAATCTGCCTCCAATTAGCAGGTGTTTAATATTCCAAATGTATTTGCTCAGGTATCCACAAGCAGGGAAGCTTCCACTGTTACTCTCTATGAAGGGAAATTCTCATCCATAGGTTGGTAATGGAAAGTGAACTGAATTACAAACAGATGCTGGAAAAGAAGTTATGATGCTCTCTATGGCTTGTTTAGGATTCTAGAAAACCTGACATGTTGTGTGGCTGAGGGAGCTGAGTTTGTTTAGTCTCAAGGAGGCTCAGGGGGGACTTCATCACTCTCTACAGCTCCCTGAAAGGAGGCTGTAGTGAGGTGGGGATTGGTCTTTGCTGTGCCTGCAGCGACAGAAGCAGAGGAATTATGTTTAAACTGAGACAGGGGAGATTCAGATTAGATATTAGAAAAAAAACTTTCCACTGTTAGGGTGGTCAGGCATTGGAACAGGTTGCCCAGTGAGGTGGAGGAGTCACCACCGTCCCTGGAGGTGTTTGAGAGGTATCTGGATCTGGTGCTGGGTGATGGTTTAGTGGTTTGGGGGTTACAGTGGCAATGCTGGGTGGATGGTTGAACTGGATAGTCTTGTAGTTCTCTTCTAGCCTTGATGATTCTATGACTTTGATTCTATTCCCCAGTCTTTTTAATAAAAAAAAAAAAATTAAAAATTGTGCCTTCACCTAGGACAAAGGAAATCACAGCAAACTATAGAGCTGGTCTCTGGTGATGTAATGTGAGAGTTCCTCTGATCTAGGCAGACTACTGGTGGAACAAAAGGAGAGACCAGGCAGACTCTGGCCTAGTATTACAAAGGCTGAGCTTTTGCTACCCTGCATCTCCCCAAGGCAGCATAGTGTGTTGTATCAAAGATATTTTAAATTTACAGTACTAGATACGTGCCAGGTAATCCAGTGGGGGATAGGTATGTGTGCTCTTCACGCATATTCCAGCAGAGGAATAATGCAAACTGTATTAAGGAATATAATCTATGGTCTATGAGCCATGCTTCAGTAGCTAAAACAGGCTCTACAGTTGCTGAAAATTGGAAAAAAAAAGAGGGACCCAACCAGCAGAAACATAACATAATATGCACTGTGTCATTGCATATGGCTTCACTATTACTTCATAAATCTGCACTTTAAAGGCAATCTGCACCACTGTGCAAAATGCTTCTGAGAAGAGGAAAGGGGAGAACATAACCTTAAAGGTACATTACTTTAAAGACCAAATCAGTAATTTCTAATCACTGCATTTGCATTAATGCTTCGGTAGAAAATAGCTACAATCCATCCTTTGCATATACTAATTATTTTAAATAGCATTACTCATGAGAAAAATCTTAGGACTTTCAAATAAATCAGCAATAGATAAAATCTTTTGGTATTGGTGACTTGTTTGATGGTGTCTTATTTGAGTCTTCAGTGGCTCATTTAGTTGTTTTTTCTTTTACTTGATATTACGGGTCAAATGCCAAAATTAGTTTTAATATGAGTGTTCCATACCATTTCATATACTTACTAGGCACAAGTTAATTATGGGCATAAATTAATGAAGGGAGGAGATTATTGTAAGAGATGAAAAGTTAGCAGTAAGCAAGATAAACCTGGAGAATAGGTATTTGTTCTTATTTCTATGTTATAAACAAAAGATGTCTTCTGCACCCACAATTGACCCAGTGTCCTTTTGCTGAGACAAGATCCTCCTCATCATATCTGAAATTCATTCTGTGTTAATCGTATCAGTTGAGATTTGTTAAAAGTTGGAGTTCTGTGAAAAGTGAATAAAATGCTATAGGTGAATTGCCACCATCAAGGAGAGGTTTCAACAGAAAAGGCTCCATTCGTCTGTTTCCATTCCCAAATCCCTGGAGTAACTCGATTTGTGATCTTTTCTTTAAGTGAAACTCAACTCTGTGTGTGAAATCCTCCATAGTATTGACAGCTATGACTTACAGCTAAATAAGTAAGCGTGTTATTGTGCATCTTCTCCATTTGCTAACGTGGCAGAGATCTTCTGCAACATCCAAGGAGGTTATTATCATGCAAACAATCTTCTGCTCATCTTGAAGCAGATGGGTCCTGTCTTGTGTAAATCGCCTCACTTTCTGCAAATGACAGAGCCCTCATGTTTCCACATGTTGGATTGCTCCCGAAGGAGGAAGGCAAACAGATTCTGTCGCTGCCGATGCTGGCACTGCTTCTGTTCCCTTTTGCATGGAACATAACAGCAGATATGTTGCGCTTGGAAGTATCAGGACCTGTCCTACATATTCCCCTTTAAAAATGATGTGGTGTTTGGAAGAGAGTAACAAGTTTCAAACAATAGCAATTAACTTCAATTTAGAAAGTTAAAATTTGCTGGCTTTGCTTTATTCATGCAAGGAGGTCTTGTTAGGGAAACAGAAAATATTCTAGCACATCAATACTGTTATCAGGAATTTGTGTCATTTCTGCACACGGGATAAGTCATAATCTGTAGACAGAGGATTTATGCAAGGAGGTAAGCCAGGAGTTTTTAAGAACAGGTCACGCAAGCATCTGCTTGGAGTGTCCTAGGTGTGCACTTCATCTTGCCTCAAAGAAAGAAGATGAACTAGGTAATCCCATTGGATGCCTTTGAACTCAGAACATCTTTGATTTTCACATTGATAGGTACTTCCCTGGAAATATTTTGTTGTTTGAAAGAATAGCTTAATAAAACACAAAGGAAGGTGTTACCCCCTAGATCATATTTGAAGGACAGTCTGCTTCACTGGAAAAGATTTTTGGAAGGTTTCCAGTTCTTTACTTTTGCCCATCACAGTACTGCTCTGCTAATTTAGACTAATTGTTTTTAATGTTATTTTTTCCTGAGTGCTACGTGAACAGAACTCCAGCTATAATCTCAATCACGTGAGTGGTTGCTGCTTCAAAAACAACAGTCTATTTCTTTGGAGGTATCAGGCGGCAATGTCTTTTGGGACAGTCATACAGATTATCTTTTTCTAAAAATCGGTCTTCTTTGGTAGACAAGTATCCTGTTTTGTTTAGGAAAGTTGCATTTTCATAAAAGCCAGTTGGAAATTGATTCTAACAGTTTTGGGAACTTTTTTTGGTTTGCTTTCCATCTTCTGAAATTGATGGAGCCTTAACCCAGAGTTTTCTTGGCCCTGATGTTATAGGTCTGTGATTTATATATGCAAGTGTGAAACAGAAAATAGTTTTGAATCTGATACCATTTTTTTAGGCAAGGATCAAAAGAAGTCTTTTGTTTATGTATCTTTAAGAAGATATCATTTTTTCAATAAAAATATCTTTTCAGTAACTCCACAGGTGTGACACTAGTCAAGAGATCTGATATCTATTCCACAATAACATAATAAAGTCAGTATTTTCACCTAGTGAGCTTCAGCCTTTGTTTCAGAAGAGTAGTGCAACTGTGCTAGGAAATTGCCAGGCCTTTTATCATCCTTGAGTTTGACTTGGCTCATTTGGCATGAATCTTGCAGATTTTGGGAGGATAATGGATTTTCTTTTAATTACTCTATTGAAGAACTGATCTCTTCACCAGAGCCTCCTTTTTAAGGTTTCTTGGTTTTTTGTTGGTTTTTTTTTTGTTTGGTTTTTTTTTTTATTCTTTTTTGTGTGTGTGTGTGTTTATTTGTTGAGCGTGTTTTAATTATTTTCCATTTCTGATAGAGATTGGTGGGTGCTAAGTCCATTACACAGCAACTGGTCTTGAAAAGTATTGCTACACTCCTAATTGAAACAGCTGATGTAGCCTAATGCATAGAAGGTGTCCCAGGAGATGTTGCCTCTGTCCAAGCTCTGCTCGAAAGAAGAACAGGGTTGAAGTTAAGTATTATTTAAGCCACTTGTATCTTTTCTACATTTCAGGCCATGTGTAAGCAGCCTGTAAGGAATGATTTTAGCAAACAGGGATTAGACTCTCTCAGCTGTCTTGCATCATTGTGCAAGAGGAATGATAATGCAGGAGAGGATGCAAAGGCCACTGTAATTAGAATATTCAGGTGTGATCTTTGTCAGACTTCTTAGCCAGGTTTATTGATGTTTATAGAGAGGAAATTAAGGCTATATTAGGAACAACACAGTCAGCAAGGGAAGGGTTCATGTGAGGTGATGAAAATAAGTTGTGGTACCTGGATTTCTCAAAACTTACCAATGGTCAAGCTTAGCAATGAAACCTGAATTTCTTTACCTCCTTTGTGTTTGCTGTTTTCAGCATCCTTTGTGGCTGATTCTTCAGAAACAAGTAAGGAAGTATAAGGGAATAGTCTCTTACTGCAGAGGTAGTGCATATTAATAGTTAAAAGCCATGCTAGCAAATAGAAAAAAGTAGGTTCCATTTCCACTTTCTCTGTAAAGGCAGTGCATGTTCTGGTACATCACATCATTCTATTCTCAAACTAAAATCTTCCATGTTGTGTTATCTTGTCTATGTTTGAAATAATTAATTATCTCTTGGAATTATGGTGTGTATTGTAATATTCCATTCTTTCACCTAATTTTTGTAATTATTAAATTCTTAATAAATAGTTTTATCACTGAGCTGAGACTCCCAAAGGCATAATTTCTTCAGTGCTGTGACAAGAGATAATAAAGCCAAAAGCTCAAGCCTATGTTTATTTTTATTTTCTCAGATATGGTGCTACTCCAAAATATGCAAGATTTAAACTGGTATTACTGAGGTGAGAGGTTGAATATAATCTGCTTGCTGGTTTCTCTTTATGCATCTCACCATCTGCTTGCAGTTGTTTAATTTCCCCCTTCGTACTTTGTATTCTGCCTCTGAGAAGCATTTAAAGGCTGTACTCCTGTCTTCCTTCATTAACGTGCCAGAGGGTGCGACAGACAGGACTGAGCGGGCGCTGTGCCTGGTTGACTGGAAATGGGAATTAGTCGAGGGCAGCACCCCAGCGTCCCGGGGCTGTGCCTCTGCGCTCTGTCACTCCGGGTGCCATCTCGTGGCTGCACGGGCTTGTCATGATTGCAGCTTTGTCTCTACCTCGGCATGGTGGGTGCCCTTGGAAGGAATTTTTTTCCCAGCTTGATTGTTGGTATGAAAACTGTGCATTTTGGAGGGCATGGTTACACCTTTTCTTTCCATATATATTTCATATGATGTTCGTACCCAGGTGCTACTGTAGCAATTATGATGTTTTCTCTTCAGATGTTGATAGCTTGCCAACGCTTTATCTAAAGCAGATGATATCCTCAACTATCTTCTTTTCTAATGATAGACTGCAACATCAAAAACTTTCTTCCCTCTCCTTGTAGATTTTATATATTCCTAGACTTTGTCAATTGTAGCTTTTTAGAAAGTTGGTTTGAGTTTCTTTTCAAAACAGTTTTCCTTATGCTTTAGATGATTTTTTTTACCAGGTACCAAGAAATAGCTAGGGCTGGTTAAGAAAAGAAAATCTGCATTGTGGTTTTCTATATTTTTCCCCTCCCAAAACCAAAAGTTACCAACTTGGAGACTTTGTGGTAAAATGGTCAGAATCGTAATGCTCTTTGCCTTATATGGGCTTTGTGACCCACTAAGGGTTTTATCCTTTGTTTTTGTACTCCATGACTGTTGTCAGTTTATGTCTCTGTGAGGCTCCACTGACACTTTAAGCCTGAGTCATAGCTGGAATCCCTGGCTTCTCTGTGTTCTCTGGGGCTCTGTTTGAGTCATACAGTAAAGACTTTGTTCCACGAGTAGCACAGCTCTAGCAATAGAGAGCATTGCTGGCCTGGAAATGGCAGGAGCCTTTTCTCCTCGAAGGAATTGGTTTTGCCCTTGGTTGCCTCATTGTAAAAGCAAAGTTTGTATAAAACTATTTGGTTTGGCAGAAGGGTTTTTTTCGAAGTTAACAATTTTTTTACTGGTTTACAAAATTCATTTGCCAGCAGAAAAAAAATTCAAGCTAACACAGAAGTATCATCCTTTTTTTTCTGAATAAGAGTAAAAATAGATCTATACTAACAGAGAGGGTTTAAAAGTCTTTTTGGTTTTATAGCATGTAAGTAAACTAAGATGCAGATGAGCCTAGTTTTCTCAAATAAATTGTCATCAATGTTTCAGAGGGCTACATGAATAAATTATGCCTAGTTAACATCACATTTGTGTTTATTAAGCATGTTACTTAATATTAAACATCAGAACTAAGTAATTATAAATAACCATCTGTTTCATACATTAAATCACAGTATTACTGCTGTAACTAATGCTATTCTGTTAGTCTCCCAGGCAAGACAATAAAGCTAAAAACCGAATATATCTATGTATGAATCCATCACCAAAGAAAACAAAATGCTAATGAGTATCCAGGAAATAGGTAATTAATGAGTATTGTAAGTGATAGGATATTCAGCCTTTAAAAGGCTGAACAAACAAAACTTTAAGAATATACAAACATTGAAGTAGGCTTGCCCCTGTTGGTATATAACCTCCCATGTCTGTTATGCCACATATGTCCTATTTGGCATTTTAATGACCTATAATGACATTCATTTTCCTGACAGGTTGTAAATTAGCCTGAATCATTTAGATTGGAAAAGACTTCTTTAAGATCATTGAGTCCAACTGTGGTAACACAGATTCTTTCCCATGGGAATTTTTCTCCTCTTCTTCCTGTGTTTTATAAATAAAGATAAAGTTTAGATGTTATTGAAACGGTCTCTGGAAAACATGGGCAGTTCTGGCCTGGCCAATCGGCCAAGGGGGAGGTTTTGGATTGACCCAATCCGGATGACCTTTGAAAAGTCTATATAAGTTTTATAATTAAATAATAAATTCAGATTTATGCCACTCGACCGTCTCGATTTCTTCACTCGGCTAGCGGTTCAACAGCAACATCAAACCACTAACCCAGCTCTGCCAAGTCCACCGCTAAACCATGTCCTGAAGTGCCTCATCCACATATCTTTGAAATATCTCCAGGGATTGTGCTCACTCCTAAGCTTGACTGTTCTCATCATATTTATCTTGTGGGCTTTCTTTCCTGTTGTTAAGTAGTTTAATTTGATTCATTTGCAGAGTTTTTGAACGGGCTAGGTTATAGTCAAATCCTCTTTACTCAAATTACCTGTGGACAGTCTTTGGGAGCAGAGAATGCACTGGCACTACAAGACCACACTGAGAAGGTCTTGTTCCCTGCATGCCCTTTCCTCATTTCATTTCCCAGTTTCACTTCTCAGTACAACCAATATGAAGCAGCATGTCAAGGAAACCTGCAATGGATATAAATAATCACTGCTTTTCTTTTTAAAAGATGACAAACACCTTCAGATCTTAGGTGTAATCTAATTGATGTTAATGTGTACAGGGCTGTTCAGTACTATTGCTAGAGCTGTAGTGAAGGTCTATACCTCACCTATAAAAATGTACAGTACAAGTCCCCGAACCCTTAAGATTTTTGAAAATGAACACAAAACTAAGCCTTTTCACATCATTGCCATGAACTCATTCTGTGGGAGAGAGTCTAATTTCTCACCGGACTGCAGGAAGCAGAATTTTACCCCCCAACTTTTCTTTCCTGAGCAAAAGAAGGAGGAGGTACTTTAATCAGAAAATAACAAATTTAGAATTGGAAACTGGTATATTAATTAGCTTAATGGATTGCAGCAGTGAAATCCTAGCTTGTAACACCTTAAAGACTTGTAATTTTGTTAAGAAGTCTGTTATTCAACTACAATCTCAGGCTGGGAAAGTCATTGGCTTTCTCTCCATCCCCTATTGATAAACCCATAAGATAACAAGGTAAAGCTGAAAAGACCTGTCTGCTCGTGTTGTTCATCTCTCTGCACATTCAATGCTCCCCCTTTCTGTCTGCATTTTTAGCACTTTGCAAAGGCCGGGATTCACTGTCTCACTGAGCTCTGTTGAAAAAATATTGTAGATTCTAAAACATAATCAGTTGTGTGGCTGCAGTGCATAGTGACTAGGGCTTGATTCTGACCTGTGTCTAGTTTAACAGTGAACGCCCTCTTTGAATTTTTTTTTATCAATCTTCATGCAAGGAGAGCCAGATCAATGCAAATGCGTCACATTTTTAAATAAGACAAAATTGTAAATAATTCAATAATGTTGTTATAGTTATTAATTCCAAAAGTTGGTTTGAGTGTGACATAAGTAGGCAAGTACTTCATAGTATGATTAGCTCTTCTCTTTACCTCTTGTCTCTTGGGTTTTTTTGAGGAAGATGGATTTCATGAAAAATAAAGTCAGTTGCAATTTTATTGATTATATAGTAGAGGAATCCTGTGAGAATTAGCAGCTCATTTTTGCTTTTAAGTCAGGTTTCAGGACACATTTTTCCTCATTATTCTGAGTAGTTCAAATCAGCAAGCGTTGTCATTGTTGCCATCATTATCATTATTATTTCACAGTAAAGATCACATTGAATAGCATAGTAAAAGGTCAACTACTTCATTTCCTCTACAGTTATGCTCCAAGTGCTTCCATAATTTTCATGCAAAACAAAGTGGGTGTTAGTTTAAAACCTCCATGCTTTGCAGGTCATTCTGTATAAACATTAGTCTTTGTTTCAGAAGAATGCTATTTATGTCTTGATGCTTTTACAGTAAGTTTAAATAAATAAACATTGTAAAATGCTTTTGCATTGCTTATATCTTCAGTAAAAAGTCAGATCTGATAGGAGATGGCCCACGTGAATACACAGGTGGTTAGAGAAATCGGCTTCATGAAAACAAAATAAAGTAACGGATTCTCTCCTTCTTGGATATTGAGTAGAAAAGTCAAAAATGTGGGGATTTTTAAAATGTAAGATACTTTCTGACTGATCTGACTGTTAAATATGAGGTTAAATAAGATTATTCTAGCACAGTTCTTTGTAAAAATGAGATGCTTTGAGAGGAAAAAGGATCCAGCAAGACCAAGAGGGGAAAAAAATTGAATGCTGCCAGTCTGTCAGTCTTGAGATCAGCTTGAGATGGCTTGAGAGACCCAAGCAGCCTTCCTGCATTTAGATTTGATTTAGCAGGGCAGCCAGCAAGGCAGGCAGCTCTCCTTGCTTTGGCCACTCAGGGCCACTACAGGATCTTACTGACAGCAATCACAGCTGTGAGACATTTATTGCACACCAAGTCCTGCCTCGGATGTGGTACTGAAAGTTTGCTTGGTTAGAGTTGATTGATTATTCTGCTCTGCACACATTACTGCTGCTTCTTGAGTCTGCTGCAACCTCCCTTTTCCTCCTTGTGTTTTAATGTTGACAACTAAACCACAAAATAAGACTCCATAATATCTGTTTGAGTCAAAATCCAAGGAGTGGCTCACACAGTCTGAAAAGCTGTGAATAATACAGCCAGTTGGGATATTGCTGTCTTCGACACTTAAACTGTGCTCTGTTTTTGAAGATGGAGTATTCAAAAGACTAATACAAGAGTTAAAATGCAGTAGATCTTTTTATTTCTATTTACCTTTTACCCCTCTGCAGGCTATCTCTAGCAGGTTTGTAAAGGTCATGCAGCTCATTTCCCAGCAGGGTGAAGAAGGGGGAGTCATTACGTTGGAGGCATTTGAACCAGCATAGCACACAGAAGGAAATGAAGATGAATAAGGTATTTGTGGTGGGTGGTGGATGTCATAGATTGCTCTGGTAACACCTCAGTGTTGCTTTACTGATAATTCAGTTAAATTCAGAAAAGAGCAGCCATGCTATAAGGAAATATTAAACCAAAGTCTAGAATATGATATTTGAGTTGAATGGTTATGTAAAAGATGATGGGGTTCAATTACAGAGTTGGTGCTGTAACTGACATTAAATTTTTTATTTAATAGTTTATAAATATCTTCATAAACCCCTCAAAGTTTCCAAAAGGCATAAGCACCATTTAAGTTTGTGATAAATGCAGAAAGTGTCAGAGTTTCAATACAAGTCAAGGTCAGGACATTTCTATTTGAAGTCAATCCTTGTCAAGAATACCCAGCATAACCACCTTGCAGTGATGAGCCTTCCTGAGAGAATTGAGGCTTTCCCAAATAACATTTGCCCACCTTTTGGAAGCTAAATTTTCCAGAAGACTTTCATTGTACCATGGCTACTCAACAAGTCCTAATTTCAAGTTAGTTTGCTTTTAATAATTAAAATTCAGGGTTTTTGTGTACTATGGGTAATAAAACCCATAATGCAATCTATTATATAATGAGATTTCTCTCTTCATTTTTCCTTCACCAGTCCAGTTATTTGTTAGAAAAGTGATTTGGGATACACAATTTGGTATCCCTGAAAAAAATTTTGAAATCTTTGTCTAGAGAAACTGAACAGATTTTTAACCTTGGAGTCCTTTTACAAGTCACAGACTGAAAAGTAAAAAAAACAAAACAGGGCCAGAACTTGACAGAATCTTTTGCTCATTTAGGTTGATACAGAAAAGAACTTTTCCCCTTTTCTCTAATCCTTAAATTACACAGATATGCACACAGGTTTAATGCTTTGACTGCAGTTTCCAAATGGTACCATTACGTACACAGGGGCAAGACCCCCAGAAACGTTAAAAATTCATTTGAATTATACAGAAATGCATCTAAGGATCTGTGTCAAGGTGCCTTGAAATACTGAGACCAAAACACCATCTGGTTCTATCAGAAACTAATGTGTTAGACAAGTCAGGCAGTTCTGAAAAATCAGGCCACTTACTGCTCAATATGTAACATGCTGAGCAACTCCTGCCCTTCAGGATCAAGCTGCTTTTAAAAAACTTAAGTTTGAAATGTTGGACATAATTAATTTTCTGCTGCAATTAGTTTGAGGCCAAACAATAGAATGCAGCCTCAGACCCAGGCTTTAGCTGGATACTAAGGACATCCTTGCTTTGAAATGTAATATGCCTGAAGAAAGAGATAGTCCCACACTCTTTGTTCCTTATGAGAATTTAAATATTTAATGTGTGAGAATGTAGAATTACATTTTAAATCTATGTACTGAATATGGCTATCTAAGCTACTCTTATTACATATTTCTTTGTTAAATTTGTTCTTCAGAAATCTTTTTGATGATTTATTTCCCATGTCAACAGCTATTACAGGGAACATTACAGAAACATTTGATGTTATTGTTAATTTTTCATTAGGTTTTATTATTTTAAATTGATACACTGTTGCTAAACCTCCCTCCACACTTTATTAATCAAAACTCCTAATGTAGTAAAACCACATGGTGTAATTTCTGCTGAGCTGTTTGTTTGTCAGTGTTTTGTTTACATTTATCCTTATCCAAGGTCATAAATAATGAATGTTTCTCCCAGTAGGCCTTTGCAGCCTAGTCCTGAAATCCCTGAGGTCTGTGGTGAAAGATTGTTGAGATCCTAAAACTGATATCACCCAGCCTACTGTTCCTTTTGAAAGATTTTGTTTAAACCACGTGCATCTTCAGCATCCCTGTGTGTGCCTTTCACTGGGCCACAGGACTCGTGTTTGCACACACCCTCCAAAAGAGAGTCAGAGGCAAATGGAGACGGTGCTCTGCTGGCAGTCACCTATTCCTTCATCACACACATAACATTTCTGAGTTATGCTAGTTTTTGTTCCTCCTTGTCTTGCGTATAAAAAAAAGACATATCTTGATACAAATCTGAACACAAAGTGGGTGAAGATTTTCAGCAGTGCTTAATGCTTGTTTGTAGAGCTTGCAAAATAGCCACCATGGATATTCGTAGCTTTGGTACATTTACCTGCTTGCCAGAGATAGCTGTTTCCCACAGCTTTGCTGGGGGCCCCAGAACCTTTTCAAACCATAATTCATGAAAACACTTCTAAAAGCTTAAAAAAGTAGGAGAAGGAAAAGAATCAACTCCCACATAACACAGCACCACCTCAGGGATCTGCCAGCTATATCCAAGACCACAGATATTTACTGTTAGGAGCACTTCCTTGTTGTTAGTTAAGTGTTCTGAATGCATCCAACTAACAAAACAGGTTCCCTTTCTCTGAACACAAAAGTCCTGTGTGAGCTGCTCAGCACCTGCTACAAATGCACCCAACCCTGCCATGTCCAGGCAGGCTTGCATAGCTACCTACATCAATTATGGTAATTTCTCACTGCTCAGGAAGAGTGTTAACTCCAGCTAGCCCAGGTTCAGATACAGGGGTGCAATAGGAACTGGCGACGAGGGACATCCCTAATGGCTATCAACAGTGTTGCTACTACTAAATTTTAGAGACTTTCAGGTTCTTTTGGCATCTGAAACTGATGTCATCATCTTATTTACCAGTGGGATAAAAAAATCTAACTACTAACCTCTTTTATGGCAAATTGTTCCATCACAGTGCCATACTTGTTGAAGTACCATGCCTTATGTATTAATGTCATCCACTCAAGCTGCTCACAGAAAAAAATACAAAAGAAAAAGGCTCTCCTCAAAATAAAAATTGTTTTCTAAAATGTCTCCTTTGGAGAAACTTAATTTTCACTTTCAGAAAGTTTACAGCTTAACAAGTTAGAGCTTGTGGTCTGGTTTCTCTTCTTAGTCTTAAGAATTTTCTCCCATGCTTTCACTAATTCAGCTGCAGTCTCATACCATTGAGGGACACTGCTACAAAGAAGTGAGGACTGTGCCGGGGTCCAGCATTTGTTATGCCTGGTACAACTGGAACTCCTCACCATTAATTAATACTACTAGAGCAATGACCTGGCCCAATCTTCACAGGTCAAACAAACAGCACTCATCCCAGCAACTGCAGCTCAGCTCTTTGTTAGGGGGTGCGGGTGATTTCTTCTTAGGGTCAGGATGCATACTAGACCTGGGGGGAAAAAAACGAGCAAAATATGTTATAGCTGATAACAGAAGCACCCCTTTTGCCTCAGTACTGGCTATAAAAATAACTCCTTTGCAAACACTGAGATTCTTGAAAAATGCACAGATTATTAGAGCATAATTTCTAATTACCACATAGCTGAGTGAAACATGTTACAGATTCCAGGAGTAGTGAGGAAATCTCCTAACAGGGAAAAAAAAATTGAAATAAGGAATACCTTGGAATCGCTGCTTAGGCAGATGGGTGAATAAACTCAGCGCTACCTCTGGCACAGCAGAGCTGCACAGGAGTGCTGCGGCTGTTGCTGTGCACAGATCCCAAGTGGTGTCTTGAAAGGGGAACACAGATGAAAAGGAGTGTGGGGTGGATAGAGAAGAAAAGGAGAGACAAATACCAAAGAACTTAGCTTGGAGGGACAGGAGGGCTTGACTAGAATTTTTCACCAGATGTCTTGTTTACTGAATGTAAATGCCTAGAGTTGTTCAAAGGAACTTCCCTCCTTTTCAAAGGATTTTAATGTATCTCACATGGTGCTTAAAAAACCACCTTTGAACACAGTTTGTTTTCTCTGTGTGTTTTAGGAAGTGATTGATGCTGCTTACAGGACTTCATTAACCTCTTCCCCGTTTCTGCTTGTGTTTTGTTCAGTTTTGTTATAAATGTTTGGACTTTAAGTAACTTGCTCCAGGTTATTTTGAAATGTTGCTCCCTGCCAACGGCACCTTCATTTTGTTGCCTCCAAGCAGGTTCATTAAAATCTCTGCAGAGTAGCATGCATTTTATTTGGCGTTAACTCTAGCACAGCTCCTGAAACAGCAGTTTCTGATTGATCTTGAAAGCTACTTTGGTTTTGGCTTTCCTGCAAACCCCTCCGGTGCACCTTGTACCTTCTAACAGCATTCACCACAGACAGCTTTTCAAACAGTTTAAACCCTCCGAAAGCTATTGCTACTTTAAGCTTTAGTGAGTTTGGGGTTTTTTTTCCCCTTTTCTTTTCTTTAAAATCTGAGGCTAGAACCATATAAAACTCTAGTAAGCAGTCATTTTTCCCTATGCTAGTCATCTCCTCTCACCACATCGTCTTTCCCATTCTTATTTTTGCTGCAAATTAACATGATTTGGCACTTGTTTTCCTTTAAGCTGTATGAGTTTGCAGAACTTCTTAAAATTCCATGTTAATATCCAACGTCTGATTAGTTATAAATCAAGGAAAAAGATATCAGTTTACACTTTTTAGACAAAGTACAATTGCAGTTACTTTCTCACCCACTCCTCCACCCAACATTGGAAATTTGTTAAAAACAACTGCAAGTAAAATCTCTAAATCATGAGTATCTTCTTGTATTTGCAGAGAAATGACTGTTCATATTTCTGTCTGGCATAAGTAAGTCTTAAATTATAGCTATTTTCCAGCAATGAGATGCTTCATCTCTTTTATGGTTGTCTCTCAAGGACTGTATCAGTACTTGAAGTACTGCCTGGTTCTGTAGTCTTTCTACTGACGAAGTCAAAGTTATTCAGAAAACCCAATCACTGCTTTGGTAATGCCATCTCCAAGTGACCTGGCATTATTGGAGAGCAGCTTCTTTATTCTGGCCACTCTCATTCTAATTATTAATTACAGCCATGTCTAAAATCCTTATTCTGGGCTAGGAGTAAATTGTACTAGGTTTATAGAAGTATTTACAAAACAAGGAATTCCTGCCTGAATGGTTCTTGATCTAAAATTAAGCAGAGGACAGCAAAGAAATATTTGCAGAGTCAGGCAAACAAAGACAATATTGACTGGTTCGGAAGAAAGAGGTCTCAGTACAATGGAGCTTACAGAGCTTCCAGCTTTTAAGGATCTAAACTTTATAAAAGTGGTCTTAAAGAGTGTTTGAAAGAGTATAAGAGGATGAGAAATATTTTAAGAAGGATCTTTGGTTTAGTCTGACCCTCTTCCTCCTCCAGTAGGCTAAAGTGGTGACTAGAACTTTCAGACAGACAAAAATGTTAATGTAAACCCAGTCAGGTACACTTTATTAGATTGTCTGTCTGAAACTACCAGGACTTTCCACCTGAATGTGTGTATCTCTATGTGGAAAGGCACTAGAAGTTAGACTTCATTGCTTACTGCCTGTTTCATATACTATATTTTTAGCTGCTAGAGAATCCACTCTGTCTGCCTATGTTTTCCGGCTGGTAGATGTCCACTTTAAAGAACTCAGATGAAGACATTTTCATTTGGCCTTCTCTCAGTGATTTCCACAGACAAATAGAAGTTATTGGGAAATACTTTCTGCTGCCCAGGATTTTTCTATGTTCAGTTACACTGCATGACTTTTAATATAAGATAGCCTCTAACCAACCTTTATAATAACATTACCCTCCTTTTTTTGCCTTTGATGTCACACTAAGACATTCACCATGTTTTTGAGTAGGAATGTGGTATAATATCAGTTTTTTTAAAAATGTTTGATGTTGCATTTGCTGTGCCTCCTTTTCTGCCACTTTGCAATGGCACTCAGCTTTCAGCAATAAGGGAATTAATTCCCGTCTCTCAATTCCAATACCTGTGTTTAAATTTTTCAGACTGCCATGTGTGTTAGTGCTCTATTTTGCTTCAGAGTTCTGCATTCTGTAAGTTTTTAAGCTGTGAAACTCAATACTAATGTTCTCAAAGACCATCTTACTGCCTGTCGCTTTCCCCCTTTCTGTTTCCTTTGCATCTCTCCACTTGGCTATTTTTGAGCCTCTTTCTCTGAGTCTGAACCTGGGATCATACAGAGAAGCATTATGGGCCCCAAACACCCCCAATGAGGTCCCTAAGGACCCTGCAGATTGCCAAGCAGGGTGTTCCAAGACTGGCTGAGCTCAGCCCCTCTTCCCCATGGCTATAAAGTAGTCATGTACTTCAATTTCACCAGGACTCTGATAGCATTAAGGATTATTGATGTTTTCCAAAACTGTGTCCTCACTTAAGACCCTTTGCAGCTTCCTCTCCTTCTCCTTCTTGCCTTAGACCCCTTCCTTGTGCAATTTCCCTGCATGCTCCGCTTCCCTATCAGCCTCACACTGGCTGCTGTTGCCTGGCACGGCACAGCCCCACTCCGGAGCCATCCCTCTCCCTACAGAGCACACATGGGAGCACATGGTCACAGATTAAGGGTGCTCACGCACGTGGCAGAAGGGTTGCTTTATGTCCCTTTGCTGATGATGGTTGTTTCAAAACTGGGTTGCTCTCCTTGCTCTGCTTCCATATATCTTCGTTTTTCTGTGATGTTGCTTTTGGCATCTGACTGAAATAAAGCTTTTGTAAGTTCTGTAAGAGCAGAAATATTACAACACAAAGGAAGCTAAGATGACATAATTAATCCTTTCAAAAGTCTTATTTATGTGGTTAAACAATGAATGTTCAAAGGCTGTCCCTATCAGTGCTACATAATGCCATGTATGTTTATTATTTTTTACCCATTTATAACAGAAACTTAGGGCTTTGCCTACTATATAGCTACACATAAATGCACATACTATGCATAATAATGTAAGCACATAACATGATATTTTAAAAAATCACACGTTTATCAAAGGCTGAAAATCCAACCAAGATGTGCTTGCAGCTCACAAAAAAAAGGAGTTCATATTCCCAGCTCTTTGCAGGCTCTTCAGTGTGTAATAGAATTATAAATGAAGAAATATCTCTTTTAATCAATAACTTGATGTAGACTAGCAATTGCAACAGAAAAGACAGAACAAATTCTTACTCCTCCAATTGCTTGAATTGCTTCTAATGATAAAAAGACAAACAATGAACATTCACAGAATTACCTTATTTAAAGAGAAGAGTCTTACACTTTCAGGCATGACATGCAGAATTAGGCAAGTGCAATAAAGCTAAAAGGAAGTTAAGAAACATTCATTTATTATTTTTTGGTTTCGTGGTGCAGTACATCCCCCGTTCTGAAAAAGAGCCTTATTCTGTTGTCTTTACTGTGACGCAGTAAAGAACTGCTCTGCCTCGAGCTGCAGGGGCTACAAGTGGTGGCAATTCATTTTCTAGATGAGCAGAGTAATGGCAGGAAACTGGAAGAGGAAGGTGGAAACCCTCCTGGTAACCTTTGGTCTTGGTATAACATAGTCTCCCCTGGCAAAATATCTGATAACCATGAAACAAAGCAAAATAACATGCAATCTTTTCAAATGTGTTTCATTGGCTGTGACATGCACCTAGCTCTGTAATATCCATTTTTGAGTAGATGTTCCAAAAACCTCATTACTGTTGTGGTGGATCAGAATGAAGGTCACCCCCGATGGTGGTCCGATTCCAGGGTTTGAGAAAGCCCCAGATACACTGGAAGGAAAAACCTCTCATCAGTTTGGACTAAGGCAGCTGTAACCTGACTCTGCCTACCTGGGCAGACCCCTCACCCCCCCTCTCTCTCCATCCTGCTGTACTGAACCTTGTACCTTCTCCCCACCCCCCAGTTTGTACCCTTTATAAGTCCAGGCCATGCTGGCCTCGGCCTCTTTCATCCCTGGCTGCCCTTCAGCAACAGAAATAAAGCCTTGCTGGAATCGCCAAATGAGAGGGCCCTCCACTCCTTGCCTCTGGACTGCGTGAGCTATCCGACACACATGGGTGGGAATTCAGTGCCTTTCCCCGACACAGATGGGTGGGAAGCGAGCCTGCTTCCATGGAGGACACGGCTGGCATTCTTTTTCCCCCCACAGCGGAACAGAGAAGTTGCTGGGCCAGCATTAGCTCCATCCCCCCACCAACCCCACGCATCACGCAAAATAATACCACATTGCTGTTTCTGAATTGTCAGTATGTTTATCCATTCTAGCTTATATGTGAAGTATGAAAGCAGAGATGAAGATGGTTATGGATTTTTATAGCACACTATGACTTTTTGGCAGCAGCAAGACCATTTGCACATACTATTGAAATTAGAAAATCAAATTTTAACCTCTAATGTCTATTTAAATATAGTTAGTGCATGAGTAAACAGCTGTGCTTATTACAAGATCCAGAATGTAATAATAATAATAAAATAATCTAATTTGAAGTTCACCCTTCCAAAGTGTTCCTCTGAGATAAATTCTCATGGCTCCCAGCAAAAGAACTCAGAGTCAGAGCTTCTCATCTTCACGAATCAGGCCCTATGAGAACAATATGACAATATGTTTGTTCTTTAACATTGTTCAGCAATATTTAATACCCAGAAAATGCAGATTGCCAGCTGTTACACATCATCTCACAGACACAACACACTGTGATATTTAAATCTTACCATTATTTTTGTATAAGAGATATTCAGTATAGTTGAAAGTTGTCAGTAAATTAATATTTGAGTGTTTGGCTTGTTTACTGGTACATCAAGTTGGGAACATGGAAGTAGTGATCAATATTTCAGAAAATTAAGCTAGCAAAGGTGATTGGAAAAGAGTTTCCTATATGTTTGTGTGAGTAGCTATGCGTGGTCTGTTCTGCTCTGGTTGAGCTCTAATAGGAGAATAGGAAGCAGCCCCCACTTGGGAACAAGCTGGGGGAGCTGCCTGAACCCGGCGATTGTAAAATCCCCTATGGTCTTGCCTGGACCAAGCAAGCCTGAACGGCGATGAATCCTTTTTTTTTTTCCCCCTTGTTTGTGTAATTTTCTCTGCGATGTGTGCACGTGGGTGTTTAGGGTTTGGTTTTGGTTTGGTTTTTTTTTTCTTTTAATGGTTTCATCCTGAGTGGAAATAAAGTGGCAAGAAAGCCTATTCCAGCTGGCAGTGCATAGGCATGAACCAGTGAAGTTTCTATCTCTTTTTATTTCCCCCCACACCTGCCAAAGAGACAAAAACCCCAAAGCTGTTACAAATGCCGTTGTGTGTCCCCATAAATGCAACGAGCTCCTAACGGGACAACTGCTGAACGCTGAGGCACAGGAAGTGCTGGACAGCCGGGCTTTCCTCAGGCAGCGCTCATGACTTTAGCGAGGCTGAACTAAGCACTCCGCTCTGCAGGCTCCACAGAGGCCATTTGGAGAGCATGTTTTCCAATGATGCTATTACACAGGATTTAAAGGGGAAGAGTAAGAATCCCATGAAGGTTGGCACTCCATATGGACCAGGAAAAGTGGATTGCTTAGCAACTAGCCCTTACTGTTCTTCTCAATTGTTTCTTTCTGTTGCAAATATATCTCCAGACAAGTCTGTCTGAATTTTTTTGTTTTTAACCCATTTAAAATGCAAACAAACAAATGAGAAAGGCTCCAAAACTTGGAAATGCTTGTAACAGAATACTTTTCAATTCCGATGGGTCCATGCCCAAAATCAAGATTACGATGTTGCATGTACCCCTACGTGTTACTGTATAAAGAAACAGACTCTCTGTAAGGTCCAGCTATCCATGGATATCTGAATGCTCTCTCTCTTTGTATTCATTGACTGGATGTGATTTGACATCTCTTAAAATAGGTGATGTATTTGTGTTAAGCTCTTCTTTCACTTCCTACAGAAACTATTTTTCTTTTATTTAGATTTTTAAACTTCTGCACTATACGAACTTAGGGAATGTAATGCATGAATGCACACACATGTAAATAAACACATACCCGTGTATATTTCTGCAAAGCTGCTGATGGGTCTCCATTTATGTGAGAATAGGAGATCATTTTGAAAATATTTATTCAGTTCCTTCTCTTGTTGGATGATCAAAAATCTGCACACATATCTGGTAAGGTGAAGATTCAACAACTTCACCTACTAGGAAAACCTACTTTATGACTCCTGAGTTTGATACAGGTCTTTTGCCCCTTGACAACAGTTATTGTTGCACAGGCTTGTAGGAAACAGTTGGCTCTTATTCTGTGAATAGGGCTTTTTTAGCTAGAAAAGCTATTATGGGGAGATAAATTGGTGCCAAATCATAATAATATAAAAAAATTCTAGAAGCTGTAGGTTATTTTCTACATTTTCAATGAGATATAAATCCTGTTTACTATATAGTGGAAATGTTCACAGATTATTGGAAGCATTTTTCACTTCCCTTGATAGAGTACAGGGTTAGGATATGCCGTGCATGAAGCACCCGCCTCACACACTGCATTCTTCTGAAAGAACCCTCATACTTGAGCCTTTATGAAAATATTTATCTTTAACACACATTTCAGAAGATATCTGATTAATATTTGAACTATGCTCACTGAAACTGAACCTGGCTTTTCCCTCAGAGTTTGCAGAGAACCGAGTGGATAAGAGTCGATGATCAATTCTGGTATTCATTATAAAGAAGATAAAATCATTATGATGTGAGGGCTTTCTATCTCCCCTTCTCTCCTCCTTCTCTCCTCGTTCTCTCCTCCTTCTTTCCTCCTTCTTCTCCCCCTTCTTCTCCCCTTCTTCTCCCCTTCTCTCCTTCATCACATACTTATGTATTTTGGAAACCATTTATTTTCTGTATGCCCCAGGATATGGAGTGACAGCAGTGATGCTTTGCCATTTCAAACAAAGTACCATTGTGGGTTAATGAGCTGCTATCAGCTGAGGTGCACTGAATGACCATGGTATCTTCTTAGCCTGCAGTACATAGAAATTAAAATATACTAACATGAGGCTCCATGAGAAGGAGCTATTCTTTTTTGAAATGAATAAATGTTGTATTTTATTTGGATTGGCTCTTTGATTCTATTTTTTTCTTTTTTTGCTGAAATCTGAGCTATGTGATACTTTCCTTCTTAGCATTGTAGTCTTTTTTTTTTGAACATGCAAGACAGCTACTCCAGCACAGACATAAAATTAGTTTTGCTCAATGGATTTCTTGTCATGCATGTGCAAAAAGCTTCATTTGCCTCCAATTTAAATTTTTGTTTTCCTCTGGTGACTCATTTTGCTGCATCTGTGTTTATTCTATAACCTGTGGATAAGGCATGTTTTCCTAGCTGGGAGCTGGCTGGGCTTTTGCTGATGTCTGCCATGTGTTGGTTTAGTCTTGCATGCAATTCTCTCTTGATTTCTCCAAAGCTCTCACAGTCAGCATTTCCCAAGGTGCTCCACACAGGTCTTCTGGGAAACCCTTCAGGTAAAGTTCATCTTCAGGCTTATGTAAGACATCACAGATTCATTGTCCATTGTAAGAAAGTTTATTTCTCTCCTACAAATATGCGAAAATTCACGGGTCTGTGATAGGTTATTTGTTATTGTAGTTCATCTCTTGCTTTATCGATTCTATTTTGATCACAGTAATCTGATCTGTTTGGGTTTTCTTGCATTTTACACTGATTTCTTGGTATCATTTAATTCTGTATATTTTCAATGAGCTGCAGCTTGCATCACTGTGGTTTGTGGATGACAGGAAAAGACTTACACACCAGAAAGAGTAATGATAAGAAAGAGGTCAAGTAATTGTTTTCCAAGATAATCTTCTAGCAGTCAGTAGTGTGAGTTTGGGAGTTGTTTTTTTTATCTACAAGAGACTAAACTTTGTCCAAGTACACCTGTTTGCCTTCTACTTACAGTATAAGCATTGTCTATATATTTTATTTGTTCTTATTACTACTGTAGAAAGAATCATGTAGGTGCTTGAATGTCTTTTAGGCTTTCTGCAGTATCCTCTCAGCCCCTCCCTAAGAGCCCCCTTGTCTCTGTGCCTGTAAAATTGACCCATTATCTTGCAATGGCTTATAAAGTTGGAAATAAGTAGGCCAGGCTTCATCTCATCGATATCTAGACCTGTGGTTTTCACTGTTAAGTTGCTTTTGGGTGATGATTAACACAGTGTTAACCTTTTTTATGTTAGGAACTGTTGCATTTGTGGCGTTTAAGATAAAACAGTTCTTGTATCAAGTAACAAATTACTTGCGGGATGTAAAATTCTTTAACCTTTAGCATTTGCTTAGGAACAGTTAGTATGTTTCTGTCCTCTTGGAATACTGCAATGGCAGGATTATCCTGAAGATTATTTTCATATAGTTCATAAAAATTAATAGCATTTAAAAATTTTTTTTCTACCCTCCTTTTATGTAGCTGTTTGGATCATTCAGAGTTTTTTCCTACTCAGCATGACCTCACATGACGTTACAAACTTCATGTCATGGTAGACTGGTTTATTTACCTTCTCTTATTTAGCGCTTTCTACTTTATTAGAGGCTGCTCATGGCTTTGTCTCTTCCTTTGTTACTGACGTGCTTTGGTGTGAAGTGTTTGTGTGCGCAAATAACAACTCACTCCATGCTGCTCTAACTCAATGGGATGATGGGGATGATAGATTGCTTGCTGAAATGAAAGACCAGCTTTATTTACAACCTTCCCTCCAAAGGTTCTGATTAAGATACTTCGGTACAAATCCATTTCCTCAGAGCCTTTACGTTCCTCCATTTAAAACTGCCTCGATAGTTTTATGCTGTGTGCAATAAGAACTTGTGTCAGTGCTGATGCAAATTTTTGCTTTAAATGACTGCGTGTAGGCATGGATCACATAAGTTTATGGAACAAGAGGAATGCTCTCTGTGTCTTCTCCACTGCAGTGTGCATATGAAATGTTGTCTGGGAATCCAAAGCACCCCTGGCTCTCCATGGCTGCAGCAGAGTAGCTGTGACTGTGGCAGTGCTGCCAGACAGTTCCATGTGGGTTTCTGAATGTATCGCCCCTCTCACACGACAACACGCACTGATCCCATTTCTGCTCTACATTTGCTACCTCTAACAACTGAATGAGTTCTTAAATGATAGTAACTACTTTAAAATGCCTCCCACCAAATTGCTTGTCAGTCACTGTAAAAAGAGCAGTTACTTCAGCTTCTACCAAACCCTTTCCATATACAAAGAATGTTTCTCTCCCAGTCTGCACATTCCTCTACAGTGCACAGACCCAGTCAGGCAGGCTAATTCAAAAACTGAGAGGAAAAAGGCAATTCTGGTTACTCTTTTCTCTCGCACTTTCAATTCAGATAGCCTTTCTCATAGGCTTTTGGACTGGAAACAAATAAGATCAAGTGGATTCTACTGCATGCAGCATCAGCTCTGGGAATTGTTGATAGGGATATTTTCTGGAAAGCAAATCAGCTGCCACTGGGTAAAAGACTGAACATTGTGTCTGGAGTTTACTCTTACCAACCGATTCTACTGAAGAGAAACTTCTGTGTCGAAAGCAGGCATAGGATCTAAAAGAGATTTACCATTAAACTGTTTTCATTTGGTAATAAAAGCTTGAGGACACTGTTAAACTTTGCTATGTGGTAGGACATCATCTGTTGGGCAGAGAGTCTAAGCATCTGGTATCAAAACTAATTAAATGTTCTGAGTCTTTCTGTAGTTCTTTTTAACGCCAGTGCTGCACTACTATCAGTGATCAATTTTTATCAAAGATCTTGCCAAATAACTGATCAGAAAAGATCGCATGCAGACCCTGAGTCTGTTCTTGAGGGTGGCAGAGGAATGGAGTAAAATGCAAAGTATTCATATGTTTGGCATCTAAATCCAGGTTGTGTTTGCTGCCAAAGGTATGGCTGCAGCTGTTGGCTTAGCTTGGTAAGTGTAAGGATAAGACAGGTCAAGAACAAAGGGAAGTGTCAGTGCCAAATAGTTCTGTAACTCACAAAATAATTTGCTTTTCAATGGTCTCGATATTTCAGCATTTTTATGGCAAGCATGTGAGAGCTATTCTGATTAATTATGTTTTATAATACATTCCTTTAAAGGCACGTTCCAGTAGATGATATAAGATTGGGTCAGATTTGGTTTATACTCTGTATTCTCCCTAATGAAGTAGGAAGACTTGAGGAGTACCAAAAAACCCCAAACCTCTAAACTTGAGCCCTAGTGAATTCTCATATTTCTGTCAACAGGTCATATCCTGGGGTTGTCATAATCTGTAATACAAAGCCTTTCAGATTTGTACAGCTTGGCCACAGCAGGCAGTTCATAACATGAAAGGCAGGAATATTCCCAGTGAGAGCTGTGTAGCTGTGCTGTGAAACTCTAGAGAGTTTATAGAGATGCACTTACGTGTTGCCACATTTAAACTCTCATATTTTGCTTCTGTTGCCAGGATAAATAGGATGATTTTACAGAGACTGTGCATTAGGAGATTATCCTTTACCTGCAGGGAAAGAAAGTTAGGATCCTATATAGCAGTCCCCAAAGAATGCCCCAAGAAAGGCAGTGACAAATGTTGCTGACATGAAAACTGAGGACACACACCTTTTGGGGAGGCTAAACCTGCAGGGTTTTTTTCCTCTTAGCCTTACCTGAAGTATGAAGAAAATCTGTTAAGAGACTCTTGCCT
Source organism: Pomatostomus ruficeps (assembly GCA_013400735.1). Classification (NCBI taxonomy): domain Eukaryota; kingdom Metazoa; phylum Chordata; class Aves; order Passeriformes; family Timaliidae; genus Pomatostomus; species Pomatostomus ruficeps. The sequence goes on from VYZT01020455.1 coordinate 29,721, forward strand.
ATGCAGATGTGTGAAGACCCTACAGATACTTGGAAACTGAGAAAAAATGACACCTGTAATGTGAGACAGCACCTAGCAGAAGTAACTTTTAAATTTGAAGGAGGTGAACAATAATTGTATGAAAAAGTACCTTTTTTTTCAGTAGGAGAAATATTAAGTGCAGTTTTGAAATACCATGAGTTTGGAAAGCAGATAATTATCAGTAACTATTTTGGGCACAGGATTGCTCAACACAGTGAGAAAAATTCAGATTTTTTTTTCTACAGTTTTAAACAGCCTGGGCAACCTATATAACTTATAAGACAATAGAGAAAAATTTCTAGTCTTTAAGTTTTACAGACATCATGAAGTGCTGCAACAGGTGGCTCTAAGTATCTCTGCCAGCAGCTGGAATTCATTAAAACATTGATTTGGGGATCAATATACACACCACAACTCCACCCACCCTTCCCCTTAAATTTAAAATATTGCTCTATTGTTGTAGAAGCCCTGGTATTGAAGATATGATGCTAAGCATTGGTAAGGCAAAATCTCTATAATTTCTAAGCAGAGAAAATAGCAAGTTTTGATAAATAAGCATTGTCTGAGGACCTTTCTAAGACTGGGAGCTAAACTCTAGAGTTCTAAAATCGAATCTCCTGTGCAGATTAGTGCCTACTCCTTTTCTCAGAATTGGGCAAACTCAGGGGGAGAGTTGCATATCTCTGAAGCCCTCAGCTAGTTAAGTTACTTAGTGGGAGGTGCTCCAGAAGCTGCAGGACTTTCATGGAGACTTGCTATAAAATAATCAAGGTCAGGTTTGGGTAAAGCTAAGCTAAATGCTGATCAGAGTGCTGATAATTGCTCAAAGGGAGCATAAGCAGCAGTGGCAGAGGGATGGAGAATGAGAAGGAATATTTGGGCTCCTTTCACCTTTATTTTCTGTGGCTTTTGACTGTAAGCAGCCTTCATGTTATTGGATGAATTTCATTAATTTTAACTCCTTTCTTAGGATGTCAAAACTTTTTTTCTATTCCTGATGAAAAGCTTTTCAAGGAGCTCATAACTAGATGCTGAGTAATCAGGTCATAGGCATTTGTGTGTATGCCTAGAAAACAAATCATGATGTTGAGGTGACTACTGGAAACATTGATATCTGGCAGGACTGAGGTAGTTTTGAGCTGCTTGTCTCCACCTGCTTAACTTCAAAAGGTTAGGCTGAGTTAATTTTGGCTTTTTGCAGTGCTGCTGAGGATACATACAACTGTGGTCCCCACTGAGGTATTATACTGCTGCAAAGATTAGACTTCACAGTCTGTCTGTACTTGTCAGCCACTGATACCTTTAAAGAATTTCTTTGGAAGATGTTGTTTGTGTTGTTTTGACATAATGTCAATTTTATATAGATATATAAATATTTTTTTACAATGCATCAACACACCCAAAGCCAACAACCCACGACACCTCAGGAAAGTAGGAGGAAAGCTTTTGATGTTCCTTTATAACTCTGAGATAAATTGGGTACTCTGGGATAAGTCAGGGGCGTATGATAGTTCTACATGAAACTTTATTTGTTTTTGTGGGGTCCCTGCACCAAGTTAAGATAACTTACATAAAATGATCTCCATGTACTATCAGTAACACTTGAAACTTAGAGAAATGAGACTAAGTATTAGACACAATATAATTTTTCTAACTCAACATTAAGAAAAAAGCTAGAGTAAAAATGAAAAATTGTAAAACTTACAGTTGCATTTAGCATTTATAGCAAGCAGGTGACAATATGACAGTTTAGGGGCGACAGTATGGACTATGGAATAACTAGGAGCATATGGTCCTGGTTGAAACCTCTGTCCTCAGGAATGATTAGCATAGCTTTCTGTTTTAATGATTACTATTTTATTAGCAAATATTATAAAATACCCTTTAATAGCACGCGATCTGCTTTTAGGCACAATGTTGCTTTTTTAGTTTTGTTCATTTGATTCACAAGAAGTTTGCAGAAAGCCATTAGTATGCTGATCCCAACGCAAGAATTTGGTACCAAATATCTGCTCAGAGGCTTTTGAGGAAATCTGTAGTCATTTGGGAGCGAGAGACAGGATAAAGGTCTGCAAAGAAAGCGAGGGCCCAGCAGTAACACAAGCAGCTGCTGGCAGTGGCTTTATTTGCCGATAAGGTACATCTGTCTTCCCTCTCTATCTTTCTACCCTTCCTTGGCCTCTCTACATCTTATGAATAAAATGAAGGCTAATGGTCCTCTGATAAAAGATGCTAAAGGCTTATCAGAAGCAGCTGCATGCATTTAAGAGAGCCTCCTTACTGTACAGTAACTCTAAGAAACCTTTAGCTGTTGCAGCTCTCTCCAGAGGGGCAGATTGGTTTGTGGTGCCTCTGACCATTCTGGCTGTGCATGCTTTTGCTTTGGAAAGAATAAACGAGCTGAAAATGTGTTACAATTTACTTTTGCTGGAGCAATATCCTGTTCTTCTCAAAATTTTCAAACAGCATTTCAGCAAGGAAAGGATATTTATTAGCAATGGGGTTAATATAGTATTTGGATGCTGCAGAGTGAGTTGTTCCTTCACCCTTTAACAATTTTTCCATTTAAATAAGTAATTTAAAAAATTTGGTAACTTTTATTTATTAATTTATCAATATAGAGTATGATGAGGAAGCTCAAAGAAAAATGGCTTCCAGGTTGTAATGCCCTGTCATTCAATAGAGAGAGGTGTTGTGGATTAGGCAAGACAAATGCTCTATTTTTTCATTTGTCCCCTTTTTATTTTGGAATTTTAGTTCCTAAGTGCATATAGCTAATTTGGCTAAATAACATGAAAAAATTCTCTCTCAGTATTTCCTGGTATGATGAACTGATTTATTTTAATTAGCAGTTGCTGATCCAGCTGGGATGAGACTTTAGCTCAAGCAGATCTAAATCAAGCAGTGCCCGTGATGGTGATGGCCCCTGGCCCGTCTAAACTACTTCTCTGTCTGCTGCTGCGTGTAGATGTACTGTGACAATATCAAATTGAGGAAATGGCTTGCAATAGATTGCGGAGGAGCCAGGAATTGTTTCATATCTAGAGCTCTGTATCTTTGAAAATCAGATTGCTTAGTACGTGGCGAAATAAATACTTGAGTGGGTCTATTTTCCAGAATGTCTATAATTATGATCCGAAATTCAAAATCAAGGAGGTGTGAGGGACTAATACTTTCCAGAAGCCTGAAGGCACAAGACAAAATTTAAAAAAAAAAAGAGCTTTTCTACTCAGTTCATTATAACACCGTGGGAGATCAGTACCAGGGAAGTTTTGAAACGCAGAGGATAATATAAGCGTCACACGAAGTTTCGGAGAAGAAAATAATTTCCACTGCCCTCTGCTGACTGCAGGCTATGCAGTGATCCGGCTCTGCTCAGCCGGGTGGAGCTGTGAGAGCTCTCCTCGGAGCCTGCACCGAGAAGCAGGAGCAGCCACGTTATGAATGGAGCTGTGACAGTGAGTCACACTTGGAGGATAACGCTTTGCTGCAGGTGCTGCTGTAATACCTAAAAGCTTTTCTTTATGCTCACCTGCAATGAGCCGGGATGTATTGGCAGATGTGAAAAGCTTTGTCAAGTCCATTTTGGCGGCCAGGTTATACATACTGCTCAATTTCGGTGTGCTGTCTTTGCCCCTCCACTACTGGAAACTGTGAATTTTGGGCTCCCAGAGAGGTATGAAATCTCTTCTGGTCTATTTTGTGTTGCAAAATGTCAGTTTTATCCCAGTCATTGAAGAAAATAAAACAAAAAACCAAACCAAAACCCCAAAACAAAGAAAGAAAAAAAAAAAAATCCATAGAGGAAAGGTTTGCCCTGTCTTTCCCAGAAGAGCATGATAAGACTTCAGAGGGCAAATTAAGCTTTAGTATTAAAAGCAGCACCTTTGTGCACTCTCAGCACCCCTGACGGTTTTGAGGTCAAAACAGTCTTTGGGGCACCTGAGAATGAGAAGGCTGCAACTTTCCTTTATGGCCGTTGTTATCATTGAACAGGCTTAAGACACAGTGTGAGAGCAACACAACTCCAGCTTGCTTATCATGCTGTGGATTACTAGGGAGCCTCAATTTATCCATCTAAAGGTTAAATCCTTTTCCTGTAACTGTTTGTAGACTGGATCTAGCACCAGATTAGGATAGTGCTAGTGAAGCAGAAGGTTGGGACTGGTTCAAGTACTACAAATCAGAGCAAGAAAATAGGATAACGGTGAGTATTTTAAGAATTACGGCCCTATATAATATTTCTATAATTTGATTATAACCTTTCTAACATTTTTCTGGGATCTTTTTCCTACAACGTCATTAACATCTCTGTGCTTCAGTATTCCAGTATTCCCCCTCAGCTTCTGTAGTGTCTTGATGGTCTGACTTAAACAGGAAATGTCAGTGTACTAGTTTCCTGTACTACTTTCTCTGAAGCAGTTTATTTGGATGTTATGTGCAAGTATTGATGTGGTCAAGCACCAGACACCTTCTGCATTTTCAAAACATAAAGGAAGGCAGCACTTCAAGGCTAGGCTACTATTAGAGGCCAAGTAATTACTCTGGGTCAGTAGATGTATTTCAGTAAATATCACTTGGTTAGATCAGGTCCGACAAGGAGATTAAAAAGAGCAAGGTGCTTCCCAGGGAGGTGTTTTATCTCCTCCTGGGTTCTGTGCAATGTGGCTGAATGCTACCTTGTAGGCTCAGAGTAGCTAAAGTGAAACTGCACAGATGAATAATGGCATGGGGGCATGATCAGGTCTGAAGGCCTTAGGGTGTGTTAGACATGCTTATATACCATGAGGAAAGCTAAATGTGATGCAGAGTCTCAATTTTGTAAATATGTATTTTCATCAAGATATTGTAATTTGTGGTTGTGCTTCCATTCAGAGTTCTTGCAGGCCGCAGTTTCCTCTTTCATGTTCAGCATCACAAGAGGTCTTCAGGGTTTCTTGGATGCTGCTGCAGTGCAACCTGTCCTGTTGGCAGCCAGAGCTGCCTCTGAATCCTGCGTCTTCGTCTCCTGTAGATTTGAAGTGCTCTTGGCACTTCAGCACGAACACGTGGGACCTGCTGTAAGAAAGCATGTGCCCCTGCTCTGCTGCTCTCAGCTGCCTCTGCACACGAGAAATGGTTTGGAAGGTTATGTGACTGCACAGTGTGAATGCACCCGAGGGTCAGGACACGGATGGGCAGCGTAGGTACTTAGCTTATCACACCTGCAGTGTCCAGTATGTTCAGTTCACTGGCTGAAGGCGCAGTTCCGTATGTAATGCTTGTCTAGCCTCTGCATCCTTAAATCAGGTCAGTGATCACAGTTAAATGTAGCTTGGAGGAAGGCAGCATATGAAAGTCTGTCTTTTTCTTTAGCAAGAAAGTTCATAGCAAAAGCTGTGCCAACATGAAAACCTGTACAGTTCTGAATGCTTCCATAGATGGAGCACTTGCAAAATTCCAATTATCACCAGTTATAAAAGGTGACCTTGTAAATGAAAGTAAACCCAAAGAATGCAGTTGTAAACTAATGTTTGGTTGACCTATTGTAGGGGGTGAGAAAACCTCTCTACGGTTGTTTTGTGTGTTCAAAGCACTTTTCAATCGGTTCCAGCATGTTGTCTAAATGAGATAAATCAACTGTTGCTTTTTCTTGAAAGAAAAGCCCTTTAGAGGAAGGTTCATGGGATTTTACCAAATTTAACTTCGGCTGCTGCTTATCTCTTGCACTCATCTGATGCACAATTTTTTCAGAAATCTTATGATTGCAAAATGAACCCCAAAACATGAGCTCTGACTGCCTATATATTACTGGCTGCTCCTTTGTTTTACTCTGACACCTTTAATTCCTGCAATCTGGACTTTGCAGTACCTTTCAGGATCAATGGGTACAGAATTGCATTTTAACTCTGTTTTTTCATTTGGCAATTAAATATTGGCAATGGGGGGAATTTTATTCTTCAAGCAGACTTGGTGATTGCCATTGGTTTCTTTGATAAAAAGATACCCCAGATACATCTGTCTATTGACTGAGTTAATTAGCTATAAACTGACTTAGAAATGGACAATTGATATTTATTACCTGAGCCCAGCAAATTTAGAAGTTATTCATCTTGCAAACAAACTGCCCGCTCTGTAAACAGCTATGGCTACAATTATGATTACATCTTTCTACCATTCATTTGATCACTGAAAACAGAGCTAATTTAAAACTTCTTCACAATACATTTGCAAGGTATAATTGATTAGTACTTAGTGTCAGTTCTGTCAGGCAGGTATAGAAATAGCATGCAGATAATTCAATCTATCCCAATCCTATAGCACAAGGAGGAGTAAAATATATCATCTTTTATTTGACCTGAAGTCAGATCATGTGAGTCTGTCTGCCTGTGAAGAGAGTAGAAAGTTATCATTTTCACATTGTCATTTTTTTCTGAAGAGGACTGCAAATTAACAGTTCAAAGGAGAATTCCTTTCCTAGTAGATTGCTGTAGAGTTTATAATGGTGTATTCTTAATCAAACTTGAACTATTAGGTTTTGGACTAAGTACATGCTCTTCAGTGAGAATTAATATATCTTCCTTCTAGTTCTGATATCTGTAGCAGAGAAGAAGGTTCAAGAGAAGAATGTTCTTAGCCAGGTATGAGAAGTAGGACACAATGATGACATGGATGATTATGATTAGATTTATTGCTAATTCAGTATTTAAATACCGCAATGCAGTATCTAAATAACAACACTGTCATTTATTACAATTGATTATGCTGTAATTAGGTTCTGGTGTCTCCTGTTGAGTCATGAGTTTCAGTGAGACCTTCTTGCTCTCGAAATTTCTCAGAGAAGTCTAGGTGTGGCGAGGATCACTTAGTCTCAGATTTGATTGACAGCCCATGTCTAAAGAATCAAATATAAGAAGGCTTGGCTAGAAATGTGCAGGTTTAGTCTTTGCCCTTGCAGAATGCACAGTTACAAAGCAACAAAGCACCTTAGCAGCTTCTTTAAGGTTTTATCTCCTTATTTGATAGAACCTGAGTATTTTTACTTGCCCATCCAAAAGTGAGTATTCCCCCATTTTCAGCCAGGTATACCCCACAGGCTGATTGCTGGGGCAGGGATCCATCCAGAAGCTGCTTGCAACCTTTGAAGGCTGTGGGTTTTCTTTGTTTTCGTTTCATTTTTATTCTGACCTGTGGCTGTAGGGTAGTTGCATGCCCTGAGTCCCTGGATAATCTTAAAGGCTCATGTGCTCATGCTGGACAAGGGAAGCTTCAGTTAACAGAGAAAGAGCCAGTTACTTGGTTTCATAATTTGACAGCTATTTTGGGAACTTGCTGTCCTTTTCTATATTTACTTATGTTGCTACTTGCTGCCAAAGCTGTTTGTTTTCTAGTTCATCTTTATTATCCATGTCTTTACTATACTCTACTTGCAGTTATTTGGTATGCAGAAAGTCAGGGACTTGTAATGAAACAAAAATCTGTGGGAAAATTGTTGGTTTAGAGCCCTTTCTTGGCAGTCAGAAAAGATATTGAAGGATAGTCAAGTCACAGATTTGAAAATAATGTCTTAACAGTTATTAAGAAACATATAATAGCATCATGCTTTTTCTGCCTTTAAAAGAGAATCTGGGCTTGTTCTCCAGTTTCCTGCATTGAGGGTACTAGAAACTCATCTTTAGCATAAAAAAACCACTCTTGGCATCAGTAGAACCATCAGTTTGAGGGGAAAGAAACTGATGAGGTCCTTGTGAGCAGTTGTGTGCCTTGACTCCTGGGGAGGATTTGAGGCTGGTGCAGGTTAAAGGCACAGTGTGATACCAACTCAGTGTAAGTGTCCCAGGGAAGGGGAGCAGTACACAGACACTGGCGGCACTTTACATGGACTAGTTTGAAGCTCTTGCCCTGTTCTGTAGAGAGTTTTGATGTTCCCCATACACAGTGTGGGAAACCTTGGGGTTTGGTTCCACTTGAGAGGCCAAACCGCTAAAAGCTCAGACATTTCTGTACCTAATCTGTACCAATGCAAGGCTCTTTACTTAACACTTTAAGTAAACGAGAGCGGTTTCTCAGCAGATGCTGTTCCTTTTGTAAATCAGTTAACAACCCTCAACACTGTGTCAGGAAAATTAAAGCCAGATCTGTTGAATCAAACCCTGTTCCAACCTATCAGATCATATCACCTGGCTTATCCTTCCTTGTGGGTAAATAAAGGAAAATCTAGTGCTGTCCCTAGCGCAGGACTGTAGCGAAGGTCTTCTGTAGGCAGGTTATCTATTGTTCAGAGCCACACCAACACACTGGGACGAATCTGGAGTTCCAGAGAGAAGGGTGGGACATTTATCAGAATGCTAATTAGTGAGTGCTGTTGTGTATGGGAAGAATGTAGTATTGCAAAGTGCAGGTATCCTGATTTTTATCCTGGTGCCCTGTTACAATTATAAGTACTAAATCTGAAGTGTGGTGTCTAATACACATGTACTTCTACACAAGGCTTTTGTTTTGATCTCCTCCTCCTGTAACAAAATTCAGAAGTATTTGGACAGAATAATCCCTCCATGGAAATCAACTCTACTTCGCCATCACATGAGGAGATTAAAGGGTTTTTTTTTCTCTTCAGTAGCAAAGCTATATAGCTGTACAGCTATTTCTCCAAGGTCTTCAGGAAGTCAGGGCTGTCCATGGAGTAATAATAACTGCTTCAAATCAGGTCTTACAGGCCTTCTTTCGGCTAGAATTTTTGGAGAGAATATTCTGCTAGCATTGCCTTCACCATACACAGGAGCCCTGGGAATGCAAGGCAAGCAGCTTTGTGCAGGACAGTGCCCTCTCTATTTCCCTAAAACAAACAAAAAGTCTATGTTTTGGGTTATTAGTTTGTTTTTAATGGAGTCTGAAGATAAACGTGGATTCCTGGCATTATCCACAGCTTGTTCATGTCAGACTGCTGGGTACCAGCTCATGAGGTGGACTATGTCACTCATTTTGGTGTACTGTAAAATGACACATCTGAATTGTTTATATGAATTCTTTATATATGATATTATTTAGGATAAAGTTGAACCCCTTTCTCTGTAAGGTTGTATGTAGAAGAAGCATGTTATTGTAAATTATTTTCCTTGTAAACTCACACTGAAATTGATTACGATGCATTAAAAAAGATCCCCAGATTAACCGCTGATTGTTTTCTTCAGACTTATGTATATTTTTGAGGGCTTTTTGCAATTTTTATCTACTATAAGGAAGACAGACTTCTACAGACACATTGCTCTCAGAAAGCACAGGCTGTGGCCAGATAAGTAACTAACTTCTTCAGGCATTGCCTTTAGGGGAAGAAAAAGAATCAAAATTTCTTAAAGGTCACTTTGTAAACCAATAGTTTGTGTCAAATGCTTCTGCAGTTCTGGACACTCTCTAGTGGTCACCTATAATTGAACATAGTAAGAAAATGTCATATCTTGTCTTTTTGTCACTTCTTCTTTATCTTTCTGAGGTGCTAACTTCACTTCTCTCCTAACCCCCCACTGGCTTTTGCATTTCAGTAGTTCTGTTTCAGTGTATCTTGTTAAAAAGTATTGCAAATGGCCCTATCGGTATGCTTTTCTCCACAGCAGAGAAATATATCAAAATCTGTACTTTGCCCCATTAAGGAAATCTTAGAAAAGAATAGTGTTATGTTTCTAACTAACAACATTGTAATTTTTTAAAAAAATGAATGAAATGTGAAACGTCATTTTGACAAATGTTCTTCTCTGTGCTGTTGATTCATAGCATAAGTGCAGTGCCAAATTACCTGTGTATTTCTGCTCCTCTCCTTCATTTGTATTGCGATTATAATTACAAAGAAAGTGTTTTCAGTTTATTTCAAGAGGGGTTTGGGATGCATGACTTTGTCTTGATCCTGGCAAAACACAGTTGAACTACAGAGACATCCTTGCTTGTAGCTGTTCTCAGGATGTGAAATTTTGTTTGAGTGTTCATCCTAAATGATGATTACCACGAGGCTCTGTTTTTACTGCTAGTGATTAACTAGTCTGTCTGGACTTCCTTTTCCATGGTGCTTTAATATATTAAGTGCTTGGCTTTGCTTCTATAAACTGGCTGTCTTTAGCATATATATGAGGAAATTCACAAGATGTGGATGGGCCAAAAGCTTTTAGTAAAGTTTTGGGGTAGCGTTAAATTACCCGTAGAAATTAATTTTATGACAATTCTGATGTAAGTCTTGCTAAACAGCACATCTACTCTTGCCTGAAACCTATTAAGCTTTACAGGCACATATTTTGCAGTTACTACACGTCACAGCTTCCCAGGAATTTAAAACATGAATGGACTTATCCTCTTGTATCCTGCAGATATGGTATATCCCATGGCAAAGCACAAGACAAGATGTACACACATCTTCAATCCTGTTATTGGATGGGTGCACGTATGGGGTCCAGCACTGACTGCCTCTCTCGCAGCTGGGCTGATACTGCTGGTTGCATTGATTTCCAGTTGGACAAATAAGTAAAGAAAATCAGTGTGCAGGGTACATGCTTTATGAAAATATTCACTTCTGGCTGTGCTGACAATAGGTAGCCAGTGAGATGTATTTATAATGTTTGCAGCCACTACCTCCAAACTGGGAGCTAGTGCCATCTTGCCTTCAGCCTTTCAAGTGCTCATTCAATCACCCTCATCTGACTGCTTAGCATATAACTGTATTTTGTACTCGGCCTGACTGTGGTACAAGTGCAGCTTCATCATCTCCAGCAGCAGAAAATAAGTGGAATCCTTGAAAGAATGATAGGCAAATGAATCTCCCTGACAGTACATCAATTAACTTCGTAAGGTATTACAATTGCCATCAGCGAAGAATACAAGCCTGAGCAACCTTGAGCATATCAGAGCTCTGCAGGATCCTGGTCTTGCAAGCCTTGCCAGTGCAGCACTGCTAAAGGGTGAAAACAGCCAAATAATGCTTGCAGAATTAAGAAGTAACATTTTCAAGTTACACTGATGGGTTCATGACAGCACAACTGCTCCTTCCTCTCCTTTTGCACACACAGTTTGAGACCACCCTTCACCAGAGCATGAACTCCATGCTGGTGATTGATGGGAAAAGAGTTTGCAGAATTTCATTGCAATTGTGTGCCACCAGCAAAGTGGCGCTGGAATTAGTGGATCCATGCAGGTTAATTAGGGCTCTACAGACTCGCCTGGTAGAGCTCCACAGCTCCAGTTTGCTGCTTCTATCCTTTAGTTATCTGGTGCTTGCTTTAGCAGCAGAAAGTTTGGGGCAAGGAGGTTGTCGACAGGTGGGGGTCAGTCTTTTCTCCCAGGTAACAAGTGATAAGAGGAGATGGCCTCAAGTTGCACCAGAGGAGGTTTAGACTGGATATTAGAAAAAATTTCTTTACAGAAAGGGTCATCAAACATTGGAACAGGCTGCCCAGGGAAGTGGTAGAACCACTGTCCCTGGAAGTGTTCTAAAAATATGTAGATGTGCTGTGTAGAGACATGGATTAGTGGTGGACTTGGCAGTGCTGGGTTAATGGTTGGGCTCGATCTTACAGGTCTTTTCCAACCTAAATGATTCATGAAGTGTGTTAAACCAGCTCTGCAGGCAGAGTTAAACCCGGTTCCAGAGGCATGACTGCTCAGTCAAGGTTCCAAAGAGGCCTTGCAAACAGGAATATGTGTTTCTTTCTCTTTGTGTACTCCAGAATATGCACAGATCAAGGTAGTAACCATGGTACCTCCAATTTTTGCTACTATGCACATTGTACCTGGCCCGGTACCTGCATTTGTAGGACTTAGTAACAACTTCATAGTGAGAAGAACACCCATGAAGACCTAGTTTAGTTTTAACCTACCCAAAGATGATCTGATGAAGTCTTTTTGAGAAAGGCCCCTATACCAGGGATATTTCCTCAGATTGCTAGCTACATGATTTCTGGAGGGAAGGTGATTCTTTCAATCTGATGCAATCGATTCTAAGCTCTGAAAGGAAGTCCTTGATGGATTTCCTGATTTAAAAGCTTATTGTCCTGTGTCATCTGCAAAAAAATATCTCAGAAGTCAAGTATTTAAATATATGAAAATGCAAGAGTACTAAATGCAAGAATACTAATTCTACATGTTAACTTCTTCTGCACATTTCTGGGTGTCTCCCAAAGGTAGGGCAGCTTTTGCAAGATGGAGAAAAAGAGGACATGACTGACTAATGAGTGTCTGGGTCATAATACCAACTTAAAGGGGGTAGGATTACAACAGAACTTATTATAGTTCTCAATTTTTTAATTTAATGTCCTTTTGTTACAGCTTCCATGGCTTCAGTTTCTTTTGGAAAGATGATAGTAAAGATTAGCACTTTCTTCAACTCCTAAAATAGAAATGCATATATTTTGCATGTTGGCATTTTCAGTTTTTCCCTTTGCCTTCATTTTGAATGCAATGAGAATATGCAATGTGAGGGAATTATTTAATGTTTTTCTTTTTACCTTTTTAAATAATTTTGGAAAAGTACAGCTTTCCTAGATTTGTAAATGTTACAATATTCATTGGTAAAGGAAAAACATACTTTTTTTAGCTCCATTTCTTCAGAGTGGCAAGGCACATCTGTTTTCTAAAACTTTTTTTTCTTTATTATTTAGTTACCTGCATAAAACTGGAGGATTTAAAATTTTTCCAAAATAATTAGAAAGAACCATAGGCTTGCTGATAGTTTCAAATATAGGGAACTTGACATATAGCTCTCCTATATGATGGGATATTTCTCTATGCCCTTATCAAAGAATGTGCTATGTAATTTGATTATGAGTGATTTTTTTCAATTAAGGTGTGCCAGTTTCTAGTTATAACTCTCTTCCTAGCTAATAATATTTCTTCAGTCTCATTAAGGTAAGTTATGCAAGTATCAATTGAGAGCTATCATTTAGTTCTCCTGCAAGTAACAAAAGCAAAGAACTGAGGAAGGAGACCCAGCTTGTTTGACAGCTCAAGCTTTCATAAACACTTCTAAACAGAGCTTGAAAAATAAAGTATACAGTTTAAACTTCATTCAGCCTCCTACACTGACCCTGGTCCTGCTGTCCTTATTGCAGGGAAAATCCTGTTTCACCTCTGGTGGTAACTTTACACTCAGGCTTACAAGATACAATTTTTCTTTGCTTTTTGAGGAAATCTCAGTCTTCTTGTAGGAAACAAATATCTGTAATTGCTCAGCAATAAAGGTTCAAAACATGTTCTAAGAGCTCTGTGAAAATGCAACAATCTTGTGCCTGCTGAATTGCTGCTATCTATCTAACAGACATATAAGGAACACTACTACCATTTTATTATATTAATATTCCTAATAATAGTTACACTACATAACATACTTTTCTCTCTTTTATTTCTTTTAAATTTGTATTTTATTAAAAATCATATTCTGATGTTCTTATTGCTGTTGGGTAGTAATTTTCTCAGCAAATACTAACTCAAGCTACTGGCAAAGCAAAGTGTTGTTCAACATGATTAAGGATATTGGAATTACCCTAAATTGTTAATCTTGTACAAATACCATCGTATTTGAAGTTCTTGTTTTCTGGAAATGGGGGGAAATTGATCTCTTAAATTGAGTCAGAAATATAATATTAATAAATTGAGATTTATACACTGAGCCACCTCCAATGTAATTTGTTTTGTACAGATTATAAGGCATAAGGGACATTTTCTCTCTGTATTTCAACAGAAATTCAGTAGTCTAATAGATGTGCAAGGGATTTAAATTAGCTTGAACTTCCTCTTCTGTGATTTAAAGTATTCATATACAGCAATCAAGGAGTAGCCTTTCTCCTCGAGTTACAGCACTAAAATATTAGCAAAAATACCATAGCTTCATGACTTTATGGCTGGATTGTCAAGCAGAATATGTTTTTGTCTAGTTCTTATTGGGATGCTTAGCTGGAACATCCACAATGGGAATGACGGTTTGGGGTCCACCCCCACCCCCTCCACCCCCAATCCTTTATAGTTCAGATTGTGCCTAATTGAATTCACATTTATATTTAGGTTGAGTAGAAATGAGGGGTTGTATCTGTATGCAAAATATGGGCTGACAGCAATTTCTGCCCTGGGCGCCTCTAGATCTCAGTGATTTGGTGGTGAAGGTGATTACCTGCTATTAGTCACAACAATGGGCTTCTGGGCATAACAGCACTGAACCAGACAAAAAGCCTAAAATTCCATGGAATCAGCACTGACAGGGCCCAGGTGGGTGAAGGAAAAGAGCAGCTTTGCTGCTGAACTTAAAGGCAGCCCTTATATCTCTCCTCCTTTAAACTTAAGGGAAAGAAAAAGAAAGCAAAGGTGGGAGGAGCAGTGAACCACAATTTCAGACAGTGTGTTCAAACTATGAGGAAAAGTATCTTGAGGCAAAATAGGAGGTTTTGTGACACAGGTTAGGCAAATATACATGGGAAAGGTTTAGCTGTGCAAAACAGTGGGCTGCTTTCACCCTCACAACTACAGCTGATAAAGTTGTCTTCTTCAGAAGTGAAGGCACTTCTGAGAAAATGGGGAGTTATTCCCTTCCCTGAAATGCCTGTTTACTCATGAAAAGTCGCCTGGTACTAGATGGACTTTTGTTCTTTGCCATATCCATTAAGCCATTGATGGTTCATTGTGATTGCGGAACGGGAGCATCCCTTACACCACATAAACAAGCTGTAACTACTACAGTGTGAAAAGTGTGATGTGGCTGTAGCTAATATTAGCCACAGTATTGCAATCCTACACTAATAGAATGTCTAATTATGATAATAATAATAATGATAATAATATCCTATGTCTCGTTCCATATACTGTGTTTAGATTCAAGTGCAGGCAGTGGCGTGTTGGAGCTAAAGGACACGCTGGAAAAGAAGAGATGATAATCTTAAAACTTGCAAATACTTTCTAAACAAAAGATTAGGGAGGCAAAGTCTATAGGAGAATGGCAGTCCATAGAAGCTCAGGCTCTAAAGGATGAGGGAAATGAGGCTGTCCAGTCCATCTGGTAAAAGTCAGATGGCTGAGTGACCAAGAAGATTCCTTTTGCTCTGATGCACATACAAAGTGCTGGTACCTCAAA